>JAJMKO010000037.1:38546-64000 GCA_030569275.1 [Candida] sanyiensis | reverse complement strand
CACAGAAACCCACCCTTCCATTGTACAAAGACAAGCCTTTGACACCTATCAACAAAGCTGCTCAGTGGGAGAAACGTAAAGCAATGTTGTTCAAGGCCTCCATTATATTCTTTGCCTTCTATGCATGCTATTATCTTGGCCAGTTCCTCAAGTCCTCGTCCAAACTGGGCAGTAAGCATGTCGACTGGCACACTGCTCAGGGCAGGGTCCGTAATGCAATGAAGTCAACATGGGCCTCCTACGAAACTTATGGCTGGGGAATGGATGAGTACTCGCCAATCAGCCACAAGGGTAAGAACATGGGCCCGCAGCCTTTGGGCTGGATGATTGTCGATTCATTGGACACCCTCCATTTGATGGGTCTTGATGAGGAGCTCAAGGTTGCTGAGAGCTGGGTTGCCAATGAGCTCAGCTACGACTTTGACTACGACGTGAACGTCTTTGAGACCACAATCCGTATGCTAGGCGGTCTATTGAGTGCTCATTACCTCACCGGCAGCGATATGTACCTCGAGAAGGCGGTCAAGTTGGGTGACAAAATCATTGGCTCGTTTGAGTCTCCTTCAGGTCTTCCCTACGCCTCTGTCAACCTGAAGACTGGTAAGGGAAAGAAAAGCCACGCCGATGGTGGAGCAAGTTCCACTGCTGAGGTGGCCACTTTACAATTGGAGTTCAAGTACCTTGCCTCCCTCACTGGCGAGAGTCTCTATTGGGACAAAGTCTCTCAGATCATGGCCAAACTGGACGAAAACGCACCGGAAGCTGGACTGGTTCCTATTTATGTTCATCCTGATACTGGAAAGTACCAAGGAAACTTGATCAGACTTGGGTCGAGAGGTGATTCCTACTATGAGTACTTGTTGAAGCAATATCTGCAAACCAGGGAGCCTGCATACTGGGAGATGTACAAAGAATCAATTGCTGGAATTAAGAAGCATCTGTTGCGCCATTCTTACCCAGGCAACTTGGCCTTCTTTGGGGAACTAGAGCAGGGAATTGGCGGCCCATTGTCGAACAAGATGGACCACTTGGTCTGCTTCATGGGTGGTCTCTTGGCCCTCGGTGCCACGGAGGGATTGACTTTGGCAGAGGCCAGAAAACAGAAATGGTGGGATCATCTACGCGAGGAGGACATGCAGCTTGCCCGTGATATCACCCACACATGCTACAAGACTTACAGCGACACGCCTACTGGCCTTGCTCCTGAGATTGTTGTTTTCAACACCGACAAGTCCGTCAACAAGGACTTCTCCATTAAACCAGCTGACAGACACAACTTGCAAAGACCAGAGACTGTTGAGTCCCTGTATATTTTATCCAGAATTACTGGTGCGGAGATTTACAAACAATGGGGTTGGGAGATCTTCACCTCTTTTGAGAAATACAGCAAGCTGCCGGATGGTGGTTACACCTCTTTGGATGACATCACTACTGGCAAGCAACGTGATAATATGGAGTCATTCTGGATGGCTGAGACTTTGAAGTATCTGTATCTACTGTTTGCAGATGAGAAGGACGAGTCACTTGCTACTAAGTGGGATTTGAAGAATGTTGTGTTCAATACAGAGGCTCACCCTCTGCCTATCTTGAAAGAAGTGAGATTTAAGACGGGATGGACCAGATCAGCACCTGTGAAGTCCACACCCGATTCTGTGAAGGCAAACGCGGAGGAAGTGGGTCTTGACCCATCCATTGGCAATAAGATCAAGGAGGATCTGCTGAAATTGCAAAAAGCGAAGAATGAATCATAAAGGAAATCATAATTATATGAACAATTCTTACCTGAATATCAGTGAGAATTCATCTCTGTAGCTGCCTCCAGATCAAGATCTTCATGGGTCGTATTTCATATGTCCCTAATTCCGTAATAATCCTGGAAGGAACGAGACTGCATTCGTAAACTCAGGCTTGTTTAGCGTCTCGAGCCTTCAAGAGAGGCTTTGTCCTTGCATTTGGGCCTTATTGTATCGGTTTTACCTAGAACTGAATAAAACTCGCAGAAACTACCCAATGATGAAACAGCTTTTCTCAAATATAAAACTATTCTGACAAATCCTTGGTTAGAACCTTTAAGCTCCAAGCAGAAGATCAACCAATCACTGTTGACCATTTATTATACACGACCGTGTGGACTATTAGTAGTACTAGCTGTACTGTATGAATAAATTAATAAATATTAATTATTAATATTTTTACACCCAGTTTAGTTGGAAGAGGATTCGAGAGTTTGAATTTTAAACTATATATTAATAGCCGGACGCTTGACCATCCCTTAGATCCACACTCCGCCGGCTATCCGACGCACTCAACTTAATGTATAACTAATTAGTACTACTTCTTCCCTCATACACGGTGGTAGCGATCCATTAATTAGTCCTAATGCTGCTGCGACGCCTTCTTCTTTCGTTATATAATATGCCCCTAAAAGAACCCCAATGCTCTTTGGTACTTTCGCCAGTTTGAAATAGGGTTCACAAAAAGAGTTAGAGCCAGGGATAATTTCAATACAACCGAGACAGTGGACAGTGCTATTACAGAGGAAAACAGACTTAAAGTGGATCTGATATTTCGAGACTAGAGACCAAGAATCAACAATATACTTTACAGTGTGCTGCCACTTCTACGACTCAATCCCAAAATCACATAACAGGGAGTGGTCTTCCACTAAACATAACCTTCCATCGTATGATGTCAACGATCTTTGCCTCGTTGTCCTCCAACTTCAACAGCGCCAGCGGGGGGTCCACCGGCTTGAGATCGCCCAATAGCCTCTGTGTCGTTCCCACGTACAAGGTAGCCTTCGTACCCTCAAGCTCCAACCTTCCAAACTGAACAGCAAGTTGGGGAGCTTCGTTTCCAGAAGTGCTTGGATCTTTGATAGAGGACTCTTGGAATGGATTGCTGGGATCATTGGGATCTATGCCTTCTGGTACAGCGTCTGGGATATGAAGCTCTCCTTGGATTTCGAGTACTGCCGTGCCCAGGGGCGTCATGAATGTTGTGTGGTTCGAGAGCTTGTCGTACTTGAGTTCGCAGTGCATCTTGTCTATGTGACTGCAGAGTTTGGATTCAAAGTGTGGTTTGCACTCAGGCGCGCGCGTCAGAATGACACGAAAAGAAGCAAAAAAAAAACACACACACACGAAAACATCGCTTCTAACCCCCGGTTTGATTTTCTGACAAAATACATAGAGAGGCAAAGGCCGCCCGCCCGTTAAACTCATCAATCAAACCGAAACCGAAATTGGCAACATGTGGTTCTCCAGTTCATACGAGGACCAACTCACTTCGTTATCCGGGCGTATCACAGCTTCCAAACGTTCAATTGTCTCACTCCAAAATTCCCAAAAAAGCGTTCGCCACAATTTGCTGATCCATGGGTCCTTGCTCTACATTGCCCTCGTTCTTTCGATCCTCATACGAAGGGGCTTCCACTTACCGCTGATCACGATCAAAGACTGGGCAGTGGTACTGGGACTGCCATTGCTGATATACTCGTTGTATCGCATGATGACGTGGGCCATCAAGTACAGGCTTTCCCGCACAGAGACGAGGCTTGAGAGATTGAAGTTGCAACACGACGACAAGATCAATGAGATCAAGGAGAAAACAAAGTACGATGCCACATTGGCCTTGTTAGCCCGATTCAGCGATGGCGTCGATCAAGAGGCCTTACAAAAAGAGATGGATGCTCAGATTTCAAAGAAGAGACAGCTGCTTGAACAGTTGTCCAAGGAGAGCGAGCCCAATGCAGGCAGCAAAGGGGAGTCATTTGGATGGCTGAATGGAGTGATCGAGTCTATTGGCGGCGACTTGGGCCCTGAGCAGAGATATGCCTTGATTTGCTCCTGCGGGCAGCACAATGGATTGGCTCCTCCAGGATTGAGGCCTGCCGAAGTGAGATATATCTGCCCGCACTGCGGGAAGGACAGTTCGGTGGCAGGAGTTAAGGGAACTGTCAATTCGCCAGGGCAATCACCAGATCAGAGTGATACCCCACAGGACCTTACACCAGGTGGCGGAGAAACCCAAGGCCACAAATAAAACAAACGTACTACGCAATGGAATTCAGATTTGATTTTTCATCGATTTAAGACACTTAGACTTAAGCAGACAACTCCATGATGGCGTTGACAATGTCACCATCGTGCTTCTTCAAAGCAGCAACAGCCTTGGCTCTGGAGACACCAGCTTGCTCAACAACAACGTTCAAGTCGTCGGCGTCAACACCGGACTCGTCAACCTCACCTTCTTCCTCGGCCTCCTCGGTCTTGTCCTGTAGGGAAGCAGCTTGCAGGTCGGCAGTGATGGAGGCTGGGTCCTTTGAAGCCTCACCGGCAGCGTCAGCCTGAGCTTGAGCCTCTTGCAATCTTTGGGTCAAGTCCTCGAGCTTGGCCTCACCGAAGACAATGTAGGTACCGGCGGCAGACTTGAAGACATCTGGTTGGTCAATGGCGTAGATCTGGTTGCCTCTCTTCTTGAAAGTGACACGCGAGATACCCTCAACCTTTCTCAAGTTCAACTTGGCAATGGCTTGACGGGCCTTCTTCTCGTTCTTGGAGAAGATAGAAACTTCGGCACCTTGTGGGATCTCTTCGATGGACATTGTAATTGTGTTGCTTTGGGTTTTTCCAACACTCTTTTGCCGACAAATTTTTCATTTTTTTTTCACCATTTTGTCGACGATGATTTTTTTTTTTTTTTTTTTTTTACTACAAGGGAAAATTTCGTATAAGTAGGGTAACCCTTTTGAACATCCCTCGACACTACGGACGAAGTTGTTCCCAATTCAGAATGCATAGTCGTGTTTAGTGTTTTGTGCTGAGTAGTACAAGTTATTAATCCATGCCAGAATGGACTCTGGCTTCTCTCCCTCCGACAGGAATTTCTCCCCACCTCTGTGGTGGCCAGATTATGCTAGTTGCCTTCCCGAGGACCAGCCCACAACTGACTGGCCCAAACTTGTTGCTGTCAATTGAATGGACATTGTCTCCTTCCACCCACAAATGCGCCCTGGGCACAGTGGTTACGTCCCTTGGGTAGGGGTATCTTGTCTTGATCGAATCCCCTTGGACTCCTTTGACACGTTTGCACAGCACCTTCTGTGGGTTCTCTGGCGATCTGAACAGCACGACATCATCCACCTGGATGTTGCGCGGGGTCTTGGCTCCCAGTTTCCACAGCAGCACCCAGTCCTGTGTGAGTGCAGAAGGGTTCAGCGTCGGACGCATCGACGATCCTTCAATCTTGCCAATGTAGACAATCTGGCTGTTCACCACGATGAGCACAGGGAGCCATGAAAGCATTGATATCATCGCCTTGGAGGTATAAGCCAGTGAAGGGTGGATTGGGCCGAACATGGAGTGGACGGGTGTGTGTGGGCGGGCGCGCTAGAGCTGTATTCTCTCGCGCGGGAGAGCAGCTTGTTACTTTGGGATCACCAGAAGCAGAAAGGTGGAGGGATGGTGTACGGGTGTACTTTCCGTGGACACACGACGCACGATATCGATGTGTCAGCTGCGCTGGGGGGTCCAATGAAGTCTGTCAAGGAACCAGGGACGACTGCCGAAACGATTAGAATTTAAACACACGCGGTTAATGGCCAGTGCGTTGAAGTAACAGACTCCGGAGCTGGAATGTTGAAAAGCACGGTTAAAGAGATCTGCCTGCATACCTTAATCCACAATTTGACAAATCCAAAGTTAGTACAACGGGCAAAACTCCCCCGGCTTTCGACCCCAGAAGCTCTGTCCAATCGCTGTTGGATGCTACATTTGAAAAGTTCAAGTGTCCCCACAAGTTGTGGCTTGTTGACCCCACAAAACTTTCACCAAAATTTCATCCCGCGAAATGGGCGAAAGGATTGCAGCCACTAGGTATAAACATTTTGTTTTTCTTGCTTCCACAGCCTGTCTTGGGCAAAAAAAGAGCCCTCTGAACACTCAAGCAAAGGGGTCATGACTAACGTCGAAAATCATACGGCACGAAGAAAGTAGAAGTCCATTTGCACCAATGGGCATTGATTGTGTCCGCGCAAAGACCGCCCGCCAGTTATCTGATCTCGTGACTAGGTGACATTGTGGCCGGGGTGCCGGAAACGTTCCGATACCCGGCCCGGAAAATTCGTTTTTCCAAAAAAATTATACAAATAGGCGGGATGCCACCCCTGGATGCCTGCCTGTTCATCCATCAGGGCACAGACCTTTCAGGTGCGATAACTGCGCATCGAAAACCAAGGCAACCGGTTATTTAGCGCGACATGAGCGCCAAAGAGAAGCTCGAGCGCACCAAGGCTGGCAGGTTTCTCCTCTGGTTCAAGTCCTTCTGCATCAAACAATGGTTCTTCATTGTGCTGGGTATCCTTATCGGAGTCGCCAAGGCAGCACCCAACTTTGCCCGTAACGGTGGTTTGATCAAGGCCCAGTACACTATAAGTTATGGATGCGTCGCCATCATTTTCCTCCAGAGTGGGTTGTCGATGAAAACAAGGGACCTGTTGAAGAACATGGGCCATTGGAGAGCTCACATCACGGTGATGATGATGTCTTTCCTCGTGACAGGTGCAACAATGTACGGTATCTGTACTGGCATCCTCAAAACCAATGATCCTCACATTGACAAGTGGGTTCTGATGGGCTTGATTGTCACTGCGACTTGCCCAACCACTGTCTCATCCAACGTCGTTATGACGACACAGGCGAATGGCAATGCCTTGCTATGCCTTTGTGAGGTGTTCATTGGTAACATCGTTGGGTCCTTCGTGTCACCGCTCTTGCTGCAGATGTACGTGTCCAACGATTTATGGCAGTTTGGCAACCCTACCAATGGCTCTTCCCTGAGCAAGCTTTACGGAGATGTGATGAAACAACTGTGCCTGTCCGCCATGCTTCCACTAGCTGTGGGTCAAGCCATCCAGAACATCTTCCCAAAGCAAACGAAATGGTTCCTGACCACTTTTTACCTGAACAAGGTTGGAAGTTTCTGCTTGATTCTGATCATGTACTCGTCATTTTCCACTGCATTTTATCAACATTCCTTCACATCAGTTCCGAAAGCCAGTGTCATCTTCTTGGTGTTCTTCAACATTGGCATGTACCTATTCTGGACAGTCATTTGCTTCTTTGTTGCCAGACCGTGGTTTATCATCAGGATTTTCAAGCATGAACCGACGGCAGAGTCCTCGAAGCTTTACACTTACAGCTACAAGATCTTCAGACCATTCTACTATAACAGAAGGGATACAATCACCATCATGTTCTGCGGTGCTGCTAAGACTGCTGCTCTGGGTGTTTCTCTGATAACCTCGCAATATGGAGCTCACTTTGAATACCTGGGCAGACTGCTTGTATCTTTGGTCCTGTACCAAGCCCTTCAAGTCATCACTGCACAAGTGCTTGTGCATTGGTTCAAGAAATGGGAGGCCAAGGATCACTTGGACCAATCCCTGGACGAGGAAGAGCAAGCTGGTGAGTCCAAGGAAATTGGGTCCTCAGCTGGGAGTGCCAGTAGAGAGATTGTCGTTGATTTCTCAGATAATGAGGACCACAATGGCAAGAAAATGACCACCGTGAAGGCCTAATGATTAATAAACCCCGCCTCTTATTTCTATATATTGTTGTTGCTTGAAGTCATGTCCTTATATTACATCATTTAGTTTGGTATGTGTGTGTGTCTAGAAGGCAACGTCCCAAATCGCCAGAGGGCCTTTCTCGTTATAATTGAATCTCGTCACGTACATGCTCTCGTTTCTGGAGCCGTAGATCTGCTTCGACACAATCTGCGCACCCAAGAACTGGACATTGGAAAACCCTTGCTTCTTCCACTCTGGGAAATACTCTGGCATCTTGCTGAACTTGATTGAGTTTGGCACCTGGGTGAAATTAATCGAAGCACCAGTGGAAGCATTGGCTTGGAAAGCTGCCGTCGCTGCAGATTGGCTGTTGAACTCCTTGCCAATGAGGTGGTCATCAATAACCTTGGTGTTTAGGGCCTCAAGGAATCCTTCAATTTTGCTCGTCTGACCAAGGATAAGTATGTTGTCCCACGCTGCCTGTCTCTTCTCCAAATCGTTGATCTTGCTTAGCGACTGGTGAATGGCAGCAGAGATGCGGGAGATGAGCTCTTCACTACCACGGAAGCGCTCTTTTCCGACGGTGATCTCGTTGCCCTCATCGTCAATGAATGTGTTGCGTTCAAGTTTGGAGTTGTCCTGCTGGACGCTGTTCTTTTGTCTTTCACGCTCTTCAAGGATCTCCCTTGTTGATCTGGATGAGGTGACTATGGAGGCCACGTCAAACTCCTCCTTCTTGTTGTGCGATAGGCCGTCGATTCCAAAGAAAGACTTCTTCTTCTCGTCGTCACTTAGGACCTCATAAATGTGTGACAGCTTCAAGGCCTCGATTTGGGATGGCGATAGGTTTGGAAGGAACTTGGACAGCGCCCGCGATATGCTTGCCCCACCGACTGGGATGGAACGCTGTGCAAACTCAATGACCTCGTAGTCAACGATTGGGATGATCTCCGTCTTTTCAATGCCAATATCGACGACAAGGGAGTTAGGCTGGGCACCGTAGGCGTAGACTGCAGCCAGCGATTGTGGAAGGATGGTGAATGTGTTCAGCTCCATTGCCTCAAAGACATACTTGGTGATCTCTTCAATGTCAATTTTGGACCACTGGGAGGTCGACACCAACGTGAATGGGACATTGGAGACGTTTGGATTCGTTTGGAGGATCGATTTGTAAATCAGTTTCAGCAGGAAGTTGAGAGCGGCGACGTTGGTGATTTCGCCCTTATGGATAGGGTAGATTGCGGTCGACTCATCGTCAGACGAGGACACAAAGGCGTTCGGTAGAGTAGGATGCTTGTACACTTTTGTTGGGATCTCGTGCGTTGGAGGCGCGTAGGAGTCACCAAGACCGAACTGTACCAAAGTTGTTTGCGAGCCTGGTGCTATTATCTACGCGTGAAAAGTTAGTACTAAGCAAAACAGAAAAACAAAACAAGACAAAGCCTAAGCAGTGATCGGAAAACATACGAGATAGTGCTCTTCACGGAATGGGGCCATGGTAGAAATCGAACTCAATCGTAGGGACACTGGAAATTGACGCCTGTCTAATTCCAAAAATTCCCGTTGTTTACGCTTCTGCTCGCTTTGGTTTTTTTTGCCGATTTGTTGCCAGGATTCGCGAAACTTCTGGTGGGAAAAGCTGTTAAAATAGAAACGAGAAACGCTTTTGAAAAGGCAGATTCGCACTTTTCAGGAGCTGAGGTTACAACTTAGTCATAGAACAGGCCTTCTTGGTTTTGGCCTGATGAATTTTTAGAATCCCATACCTCGTTGCTTTCCTGTCACAGGTAATGTGATGATGCTTCCCTTTTAGGAAATGATATTACGGTGTTACCCGGCGGTGATCGCGTCGTGGGGGGGGAAAAATGCAATTTCCTGCAACCCAGCCACCCTTTCTCTAAGAGACCCAAGAATTTAAGCACTAGAGAGCCTTCAGAGGAGCACATTGAGCCATCTATAGCTACATATACGCCACTGAAATCCTCCCTGCACCTTTGCTAGAACTTACATATTCACAAAACCCACACTAGCATCCAACTGCAATGTCTGGCAGAGCCATAGGGAGCACAGGAATAAGAAGAAACCTGCCCGGAGACCCAATCAGGAGGGCAAAACGCAGATACAAACCAGGTACAAATGCCCTACGTGAGATCCGCAAGTTCCAGAAGTCGACTGATCTGCTCATAGCCAAACTCCCTTTTGCGCGTGTCGTGAGGGAGGTGGCGATGCAGTTCTCTGAGTACGACGCTGCGTTGAGATGGCAAAGTGTGGCGATCCTCGCACTTCAGGAGGCGACAGAAGCGTTCATAGTGGGTCTGCTAGAGGACACCAATTTATTGGCGCTGCATGCAAAAAGAGTGACGATTATGCAGAAGGATATTCAGCTGGCCAGAAGAATCCGTGGAACCATTTAAGTGTTGGGACGGCATCCCGAGAGAGTGATTACTCAGGGATTTGCCCCCAACTCTCACTAGTGTACTATAAAACATTATTATATTGTAAAAAGTCCGTAAAATATCATAACATCGTAACCTGAGGTTCAACTCGCTCCATTTATATCTGCTCCACGTAGTTGTAGGGGATCAGACCTTGTTCACCAGAGCGTGGGTTTTCACCCAACCACCACCCACCCTCTTCCTGGGCTTGGACCACGTAAAGAAGATCATCTGTCAAGAACGACAACTCGTCTAGCTCTGGTTTGCCTTCAAAGTCGAATAACGCCTTGACGTACTTGATGATTCTTCTCCCACTGGAGTCGACAGTTGGTAAGCCGTTGAGTTTGGCCTGCAAGTTAATCGAAGATCTTGAATTACGTCTCAAGCCCGCATGGAACGACGCCCTCTTCAGATTACTTGGCTTGCTCGGTGAAACCATTGATTCCGACTCGTGTGCAAGAACCACCATCGATTTTGGCCTGTGGATGGTGGTGTTGTTGGTTTTGGCACTTGACACGGAACCGCGGAAGTGATCATCCCCAGCCCTAGCATGGGGATGGGTCTCTTTGTACTTGGTCATGCTACCGTTGCCTCCAATCTTGAGATCTTCCAAAGTGGCACGCAGTGGGTCCGTCTCATCGGTGAGATCAATGTAGGCTGAAGTGCTGGTGGTGGCTTGCGGTTTGGTGTCGAGGATAAAGGACTTTCTGTTGGACAGAATTGAGGATCTCTTACTCACTGGGGCCATCTCTGAATTTCTGGAGCGACGGCGCATTGGTGAATTCCAATTCTGTTCAGAGCGAAGCTCGCTGTCGCCTGCAAAACTGGACAAAGAGGTTGGATTCGAGTAGGAGCTCTGCACAGCGTTGGAGTGATGCGAGAACTGAGTAGATGGATTGGAGATGGACGTCTGACCGTCTTCGGAAGGTGGTGGTCTTCTGCTACTCATCTGTACACGGTGGTTGTGCTGCTGCATGGAGCCCGGGTCCAAGGAGCGATGTGGCACTTGGAGTGGAGCGACGGTGGAGTACTTTGTCGAGCCAGAGGCAGATCTCGTTCCTGGCGCAGAGAAGTCCTGGTCATTGTTCATGAAATCGACGAATCTAGGCGTGTTCTGGATCTCTGTACCGGTTTGGAACTTGGCAACGAAGTTGGTGATCTCCTTCACCGGATCGCACTGCTCGAGGGACTTTCTCAGGTTTTCACAGCTGGAATCATCGCTGACACAAGTGGAGGAGACCACGTTGGAATAGTCCCATAGTTGTCTGACGATGAAGTCTATTCTCTCGTGCTCCATGCGTTGCAGCAACTGCGAAGAACTTCTCCACTCTTGCAGCCAGTAGTTGTTCAACTCCTCCAGCTTGGCACAATTCATTTGGTAGTCGGCCCTGATCTCTGCGACCAGAGTCTGCTGCTTGTAGATCTTCTCTCTATTCTTCTCGCCTTCTCGACCAAGCAGCAGGGTGTCCTGAGCCATGTAGCCGTTCAACTTGGCCGTCTCTGACTGATATCTCTCCTTCAACCTTTGGACGGTTTGTGACAGCACTTTTCTGGCAGAGACGAGGTTCTCAATGCTTGATTGGATCTGCTTCTTTTTTCCATTGAAACTCGTTAGGTATGATTCCAACTCGTCGTACAGACGAAACTTGAGTTGGCGGGCCTGGCTCATATGTTGCTTCGAGACAAACTCGGTCTCGCTCTTGAGCACTCCGAAACTGCTATCAAGGTTGCCTGTTTCGTATATGCCTGAGATATTGAACTTCTTAGCAAGTCCGTGCATTCTGCGGGAGTAATCTTCTTCAATGGAAATCTTCTCTCTCAGAAAATGCATAATCTCTTGCATCGTGTGAGAGCCTTGGTTGATCTTTTCGAGGAGGACTTTGGAGCCTCTGTCATCGGTGCCCCAGAAATGGGTGGCAAAAGAAGGTGCTGCAACACCTGCCATCTTTAGATGAATATGTGTTTCTTGTTGTGGTTTCTTGTCAGTTGGGAATGGAGATTTTCTGGGATTTTTCAAAAACCATGAAGTTTCCAACTACCGCATTGTTTACTTTTTTCCCGATTGGGAAAATTGGCTACATCGTGAAAAGTGACCAGAGTCGAGCTAGCAAAGGGTAGACTACTATTTGTGATCTATGAGTAAATCATCTATTAAAAATCAAGCGTAGAACATCTCTTCGTAGTCGTCATACACTGCCCTCACTTTGGCAGAGTTGCCACTCCTCGAGACACTGAATACCAACCCACCGAGGTTGAGTCTCTTCAACGCTGGCAGCTGTTCCACAATCCTCTGGAATTGAGGTCGCATTCCATGACAGATGAGCTTGATGATGACATCCCAGTTCTCCTTGGAGATCAATTGCGTCGAAAGCTCGTTGATTTGCTTGAACTTCTCGAGACGCAAGGAGGTGGATATCTTTGACGATTGTGAGTTCAATGGGATTCTGTTCTTCAAAGAGAGCATTAAGTGATTGTAAAGGATTCTGAAGCTGTCTGGGTTTGTCTTGATTAATTGGAGGTTTGAGTCAGTGATGGACTCTGTCTCTGGGAGTTTGTAATTCAGACCAGTATCGAAACGTTTCTTGAAGTCTTTGAAGACCATCTCCTTGGATAAACTCTTCAATGTGCGACGGCCTTCGACACAGACCTGGCAGTGGCAGGTGTTGAGGTAGTTGATGAAATTCAAGCCAGAGTCGTCATCTTCCTCAACCTTATCAATGTTTTCGTAAACCAGCCAGTTGTAGAACCAATCGACAATGGTCAAGTCCTCAACTTTCTTGAGATGATCAAGAATCTTTGCAAACATCAAATGACGCTGCTTCAAGACGACATTGTTGATTGGCACCTTCAATGTATTGGAGCGGTCAAGTTCAAATCTCTCTGTTTTGACAAAAATCGGTAGAAATGGGAAGTCGTTGAAGTTGATGTAGAAGAACTTCAAGTTTGAGGCAAACTTCTTCATGATTGCATCCTCAATCAAGATAGAATCCCATTGGATCTGGTAGTTGAACTGGGAGGATGGCGGGATGGAGATCATGGAGAGCTTCTCCAAACAAATGTCGTCATTAATGGCGTGGAACCATTCAGCAAAGAAGTTCAGGATGCAATGATTGCACAGGACACGCTCGTGGCAATTAAGCTTGAGCTCCAGGTTTCTAACGTTCTTCAACTCAATGATTTCAGCGAGCTTGATGAATGAGATTGGGTCATTGTTGTGGTGGATACTGGAAATGGAAAGCGTCTGGATATTGGACAGTTTGGAATAGTGCTCAGGGAGCTTGACAGTGTTGATGAAGGTCTCGTATGTTGTAGGGGTGTTCAATTGCAAAGAGTACAAGTTGTGCAAGACACTCCAAGTGGAAGGGTCAATGATGAGCTGGGAGTTGTCATTGTTCAGTTTGAACTCGTTCTCAACCAGGATCGACAAATCGACGCAAGAGCTTGGCAAACTGTTCACGTCCTGAATGTTCAAGATTTGAAAGTTTTGCAAGTTCAGTGTGTCCCGCTTGATCAAGTCCCTTGTGTTGACGAGGTCCTCATATTGATAGGTGTACTTGTTATAGTTGTGCTTGATCAGATGGTCGTGGTTGTACTTCAGTAGGGAGCCAAACTTCTTCAAGTTGCTGAGATCCAGGTTCTCGAGGATTTGCAAGTTGTTATCGTTAGTCAAGAACAAGTCGTACAAGGAATCGTAAATGTTGGTTTGCAAGTCGTCGTAGCTTCTGAATGTGGGCGTGCATGAGGTGTCAATGATGATCTCTTTGATCAACGGCACCAATTCCTCCGGGTTGGAATGTAAAGAGGCCAGGAACTTTGGGAAGTTCTTGTTCAAGTCGAGAAGGGTGTAATCAGAGTCAAAGTGCTTGAACTTGCTGTTGATATCGTCAATGATGAGGATTCTGCTGTACAGTCTGACGCTGATCATTGTGTGAAAGAACTTGCAGGTCTGGGACAAGGCGACCAAGTCGCTCTGCGACTCGACGCAGTCTGAGATGAAGTCTATAATCTGGTATGGCAGGTTCTCAAAGCTATTGGCGATTTCCGGCTCCTTTTCCTGGATGTTGGCCAGGTTCAACTGCGACTTCAGACGCTTCTGCTTCAGCTGGTACTGTTTGTTAAAGAGGGCCCAGTCCAGCGGCAGCGACTTGGGCAACGACGCTGGCGTTGACTTGACGGGCGTCGACGTGAGGTTTCTAAAACTTGAGCCACTGAGGTCCATTGGATGGCCGACGCTGAAGCCAGCAACCGCTCTGCGCGGCGTTGGAGAATGCGAGGTGTCCATCAGCTCCTCATCGAGAAACTCTCTGTTGATGAAGGAGTAGTTAAACTCGTCGAGGCGCTGCTGCTGCTGAGCTCGGTTGGCGTTGTGGAAAGGAATCCGCGCGGTGCCTTGGAAAGAGCCCACCCGCGAGGAGTTGACGGAGCCATAAGGCGTCGTGTTCGGGGTCTGGACAAGCTGGTTCATCCGAGGGATCCGATTGAATGAGGAAGGGGGAAACAAGGATCAGGTTTAAATTTAGTTGCTGACTTTTTTTCACTCCAAGACATTTTTTGCGGGTGTCTTACTTACCCCGGATTACGCACATGGTCATTGATATGACTACGCCAAAGCGACAGTAAACAGTACAGGATCAGATCGAAGAGTACACCAATTATCCAATACTGACTTGAGTTCAGTCTACTTGTTTTTTGAACTACCATCGCATACGGGTACAATCTTCATTTCCCTACAGATCAATCAAGAGTTCCTCCTTAGGAGCAGGAACTGCATCTGGCACGACCTGTGGCACCGCAGGATGAGGAAGCCTGCTCGCTGGAACGTTAGGGAAGTTGAATTCCGTGATGTTGACTGGCGGAGGCACATTTGGACGAGCAGCAGAAGCGGCAGCAGTAGTGGTTACCTGTGGAGGCATTTGGGTTGGGACACCGGCGACATTTGTTGCAGGTGGGGCCTGCTCTGGAATGGAAGCAGGGCCAAGTGGCGCTGAATACGCATCCTCTTCCTGATCCACTTGCTTCTGAGCAAATGGATCTTCTTCATACGAATTTCCCGTTGCATGCTGCGTGACAGGTGATGGGTTGTACGGTGGCCCAATCGCTTGAACATCGCCCAAAGCCGGGGAAACCTGTTGCTGTTCTGGGGAGTGCGGCAGGTGCTGCGGGTACGGTTGCTGAAGGGCCTCCGTTGGTTGGTAGGTTTGGTACTGGGCTGGCTGGGGCACCTGGCTGACCTGATGTGGTAGTGGTTGTCGTTGTGGGGCGTGCTGTTGGGGCTGGCGAGCGACGTATTGCGCCTGTGGTGGCTGGTGATTGTGGTAGCCATACGATTCCCTTTCGATTCTCTCGTCGAGGATCTTGTTGTAAAGTCTCATTGCCTGGTCAATCTTGTAGTTGAGATCCACGAACTGGTCATACTTGGACATGGAGTCGTTCAGCTCATTGTTCAACTTTGGCTGCAATGGGACGGCTTCCTTGTAGCACTGCGTCAAGTTGCCAACCTCGCTTGGATTGTACTTGGCTTCCAATGCTTTGGCAGTGAATTTTCTGACAGCCTGCTCCTCCTGAGCCGTGAGTCTGTTGTGGTAGTAAGCACCAACGTCAGACTGCTGCGCCGGTAGCGTGTGCGATTGGACTTGAGGCGGCAATTGCAGGGCAACCTCTTGTGGTTGATACTGGTAATTGGACTGTGGCAGCAGGCTATCGTAAATGCTCGTTGGGGCAGCAGGTTTTTGTGGGCCCGTGTCCCCTTGGGGGTTTACAGTCTCCATATCTCTCAAACTGGCCTCAATAGCAGCCTTCAAGTCGGCATCATCCTCGTTGTTAGCCACTGGTGCCGAGGGAGCAGCAATTGGAGCAATCTGCGCGGAGCCCTGCGACTCTTTCAAACTCAACTCGAGTGCCCGCTTCAAATCGTCATCGTTCTCCTCGCTGTCGTAGTTCAACCTGGCCTTGATGACACCTTTCTTCTTCTTCTTCTTGTGGCTTCTCTTCTTTGCCTTCACGTCGTCAAAGCACGTGTCGCACACCCTCACTTTCTCAGTGATGCCGAGGTCAGGCAGCTCAATAAACTTGGAGCTGTGCTCGCCACAAAACACACCCCCACAGTTTCTGCAGTGGTGCTTTCTGTTCATCAGCGAAAACGCCACCGAGCAAATCATACACGCGTCCGAGTCCTCCCATTCAGGCGGGACGTTGGAATCAAACATTGCACTGTTCTCAATGCCTTCATAAAAGGGGAACTCAAATCCTTGCTTCTGCAACGTCTCGTAAAGGTTGCCGAAATTCCTGTACTCGGACCCGCTAAACACCTTGGCCCAGTTCTGGACCAACTTCAGCGCCTTGTCTTGGACGTGCCCATCCACAACGCTGTCGTCCTGGATCAGTTTGGTGTTCAGGCTGTCAAGGAATTCCCTGGTGGCAATCTCGTTGATGAAATGGGTGCCACCATTCTTGACGGAGAAGTCAACGAGTTCCAAGGAGGAGAGCTGTAAGTTTGGGTTGTTGGATGATAACAGACGTCTCTTGAGAGAGCGCATCACGTCTTTGGCAGGGACCTGCTTCGACCTGATGAGGTCCGTCAACTCCAGCGCCTTGACAACGTTGAGCTCGCCGTTGGGGATCGACTCGTCAGTGGCGTCCTTGACGAGCTGATCGATGCCGATGCTGCCACTGGAAGAGAACCAAGACATTTTTTATGGGTCGTTTCTTCAAGTGTTGGAGTCTGGGTTCTGGGGTTCTGGAAGCGATGTTGGCAGTGGCTGTTGATAAGGCGCGGTGAAGGCTGTTATGTTAGAAATGCGCGGAACGAGGAGGTCTTACCTAAGCGAGCTCCACAAGCCACAAGCCACAAGCCACAAGCCACAACTCCACAGGCGTCTACAATTGGATAAGCAGACAAGGCATGTTATCAATAGCATTGAAAGGCAGAAGAAGCGTTTGATCTGCCCTGACTCGAAACACAAAACTCTTTGTTCATGCTTTCGGGTCCCAGGACGTTTTGCCCATTTCGACCCCTGAGATCACTCCCCCCCCCTCCCGCTGACGTTGTCAAGGTGACTCAAAACGGTGCGGAACCGGTGAAACTTCTTCGCGGCTGGGAAAAAAAAAAATACGGGTCCGAACGATGAGATCGGTGACACAAAGCCTCCTTAATTCCAGCTCACTGCGAGTCGCGATGGCATCCTCAGTCCCAGGTCCTATTGCTCTCCCAGAGTCCCGCTATGATCTGTCCACTTACATGGGCCGTGTGCGCCACTGCGCCGACATTTCCGACCCGTCGATGCTGCTCAACACGGCGGGCCACGTCGCCGAGGCCAAGGACCTCATCTCGCAGTACAAGAACGGCAAGATCAGGCAGATGAACGACGACTTGTGGAGAGCCAAGAAAGTGCTCGACTCGACGGTGCATCCGGACACCGGCGAGGCCGTGCTGCTTCCTTTCCGAATGTCCAGTTGTGTCCTGTCCAACCTGATCGTCACGGGTGGCATGCTGACGCCAAACCTGGGCACCGCCGGCACTCTGTTCTGGCAGGTGGCCAATCAGTCGTTGAACGTTGCCATCAACATCTCCAACGCCAACAAATCGCACCCGCTGTCGACCACCCAGCTCATCCAGAACTACGCCATTGCCGTTTCCGCGTCGTGTGGTGTCGCCTTGGGGCTGAACTCGATTGTTCCGAGACTGAAGAACGTTGCCCCAAACACTCGAATGATCCTGGGAAGACTCGTGCCTTTCGCTGCCGTCGTCTCTGCCGGTGTCGTCAACGTCTTTGCCATGCGTTCGGAGGAAATCAAGAAAGGTATCACTGTCTTTGACAAGCATGGTGATCCAGTTGGATCCTCCAAGACTGCCGCCGTCTACGCCGTGGGAGAGACCGCTGCCTCTCGTGTCATCAACGCCACGCCAATCATGGTCCTGCCACCACTTTTGCTGGTGAAGTTGCAGCAGAGCGTGTTGAAAGGAAAGGGCCTGGGTATCCAGACCCTGGCAAACATCGGTATCATCGCAGCCACCTCCTTCGCTGTCCTGCCATTTGCCCTGGCAGTGTTCCCACAGTACCAGGCAATCTCTGTCAACTCGTTGGAGCAGGAGCTTGCTGGCAAGAAGGACAAGAACGGTCAGTTGATCGAGACCGTTTACTTCAACAGAGGTATCTAAAGAAAGAAGAGAAACTAGACTTAGAAACTGGACTTAGAAATTAGACTTAGAAACACAAAAAGCATCAAATTAATGCAAATATTTGCAATGTTTTGTATTTTTTTTTGATGTAGAGACAAATTGAGGGGTGTCCCCCCGTCAGCCCTATCTTTGTCTTCAACGATAACAGGGTAAGTCCCCTTATGTCGGGCCTCAAAAAAAAAAAAGTTTTCACTGGGCCGGGCCAACTCTTTTCTTTTTACCGATATCAAAACACGACACACGTTCCTCAGGCGTCACCGGGCTGTTGAGATGAGCCTAGTTTGAAAGCCAGGGGCGAATGGCCAGTTTCTAACTGTTTTTTTTTGCCAAGTACGACGTGTGCCAGAGCGAGCTCGAAAGGATGTATCTCCGCCTTGTGATGTAACAGGTGAACATTGCGGTCATAAATTCCTCTAACATCTGTCTCACAGAGACACTATTGCAACAACCAATGCGACATTTAACATTTCAACCCCCTTTGTGTAGCAACTTTTGCAAACAAACCACATCTCTTGGAATGAAGATTTGAATGACTCAGGTCAACAGGTTTGGAACTGGAAGCACATTGCACCGGGTAACCCTTCCTCCCTACCCTCAATTTTAGAAAAAATTTACAAAAAAATTTATGGCCTACTCTGATAGCCCTTTTCCGAACTGGCATACATATACCCCTTTAAGCACACAATGTCTGAGAACGTCGAGCCAGTGTCCAACGTCTTCGAGACCATTTTGGTCCTTGACTTCGGTTCCCAATACTCCCACCTTTTGACGCGCCGTCTGCGTGAGTTCAACATCTACGCTGAGATGCTGCCATGCACCCAGAAGATTGCCGAATTGAACTGGAAGCCAAAGGGTGTCATCCTTTCTGGTGGCCCATACTCGGTCTACGCCAAGGATGCTCCACATGTTGACAAGGCGGTCTTCGACTTGGGAGTTCCAATCCTCGGTATCTGCTATGGTATGCAGGAGCTGGCCTGGATCAACGGCACTGAGGTTGCCAGAGGTGACAAGAGAGAGTACGGCCCAGCCACTTTGAAGGTTGAGGACCAATCCTCCCCATTGTTCAAGGATGTTGACCACTCCAAGGTCTGGATGTCCCACGGTGACAAGCTGTACGGCCTGCCAGACGGTTTCAAGGTGATTGCCACCTCTGAGAACTCGCCATTCTGCGGTATCGCCAACGAGGAGAAGAAGATCTATGGAATTCAGTTCCACCCAGAGGTGACTCACTCCGAGAAGGGCAAACTTCTACTGAGAAACTTTGCCGTGGACATTTGCAAAGCGACCCAGAACTGGTCGATGAAGAACTTTATCGACACTGAGATTGCCAGAATCAGAGCCCTTGTTGGTCCAGATGCCGAGGTCATTGGCGCTGTCTCTGGCGGTGTTGACTCGACTGTCGCTGCCAAGTTGATGACTGAGGCGATTGGCGACAGATTCCACGCGATCCTGGTTGACAACGGTGTCTTGAGAAAGGACGAGGCCAAGACTGTCAAGGAGACCTTGACAAAGGGTCTGGGTATCCAGCTGAACGTTGTCGACGCCTCTGACGAGTTTTTGGACAAGTTGGCTGGTGTCACTGACCCGGAGAAGAAGAGAAAGATCATTGGCAACACCTTTATCCACGTCTTTGAGAGAGAGGCTGCCAAGATCAAACCAACGTCGGGCAAGGAGATTGAGTTCTTGCTGCAAGGTACCTTGTACCCGGACGTTATCGAGTCCATCTCTTTCAAGGGTCCATCGCAGACCATCAAGACTCACCACAACGTTGGTGGTTTGCTGGACAACATGAAGTTGAAGTTGATTGAGCCATTGAGAGAGTTGTTCAAGGACGAGGTCAGGGAGCTTGGTGAGATCATGGGCATTCCACACGAGCTTGTCTGGAGACACCCGTTCCCAGGCCCAGGTATCGCCATTAGAGTCCTTGGTGAGGTTACCCGTGCCCAGGTTGCCATTGCCCGTGCTGCGGACCACATCTACATTGAGGAGATCAAGAAGGCTGGTATCTACGAGGAGATTTCCCAGGCTTTTGCCGCCCTGTTGCCGGTCAAGTCTGTCGGTGTCATGGGTGACCAGAGAACCTACGAGCAGGTTATTGCCCTGAGAGCCATCGAGACGACCGACTTTATGACTGCTGACTGGTACTGCTTCGAGCCAGCTTTCCTGAAGAAGGTCTCTTCCAGAATTGTCAACGAGGTTGACGGCGTGGCCCGTGTCACTTACGACATCACCTCGAAGCCACCAGCCACTGTTGAGTGGGAGTGAAAGCCAAAGCCAAAAAAACTTTTAGAGTCTTGTTTTTTTTAATTAATGCCACCACATTTTATTCATTGCTTAACACCTGCTTGCTGCCGTAGCACCGTCGCGGTGATGTAGTCCGTGTCGTGGCTGATCGACACAAGGAATTGCTGGTCCGGGTGTCTCGTGGTGTACGCTGGGTTGCTCACGTGCGGTGCCCCGTCGTCGTCGTTGAGTTTGTACCAGTGGTGCATGCGGAAGATTGCTTGTTCACTGGCTGGGAGACTCTTAAACACGGCTTCTTTGAGGCACCAGGCCCCACTCAAAAGCCGCACTGCGTTGTCCACGTCGTTGGCCTGCCGGTACTGGTGAAAGCTGATGAGTTCGTTTTGGTGGAGTACTCTGCTTGCGAAACGCTGAGCCAGGGACGAGCTCAGGCCGCCACGCTGCACAAGAGACCGTATACGCGGTATCCTCAGAAGGTCTGTGCCTATTCCGAGGACTCTGCTCATTTTCCTCCCCCCCCCCAAAGCGGCGATGTGGGGGTTGACTACTCTGGGCAAAAATGTGTTGATGTTTCGCGAATGTTGACCTAAAAGACCACGCGCCCTAGCGCAAGGCGAATAGGCCTTGGAAAAGTGCGAATAGGGAGATAAAAATACGAACCAATTTCTGGTACTTACTTGTTCTAAAAAAACAATGAGATGTACTTTCTATTGAGATCCCGTTCCCGGGGCATTGTTGATCTGGACCTTCTTGTCCTCGCCACCGGAAACGATCTTGTCACCGGCCCACTCGACGGCAAACACCTTGTCCTGGCCCTTTGGAGCCCCGCTTTCTCTCTTAATGGTGTACAGGGCCTTTTGAGCTCTGACGTCCCACACCTTGACGGTACCGTCGTGGGACGCAGACGAGAACATGTAGTCGTTGGACGGGTCGGCGCTGAGCGAGACGACAAAGTTGGAGTGGCCAATCAACTGCGAGGACGTGGTGGCTGTGGTGGATCTCGGGTCGTGCAAGGTAATGTGACGTGCCGAGGAGCCACAGGCCAACAGGTTCAGCTTTGGCAGCGCCACGATCGACAGCAGCGAGAAGCCGGTCGCCCTGGTATCCACGTTGCGCGAGGTGACCAGATCCCAGGTCTTGATCGTGTGGTCCTGGGAGACAGAGTACGCGACGGTGCTGTCCTCTGGCGAGAATATTATTCCTGAGACCGGCTGTGTGTGGCCTTCGAGGAACGACAGTGGCGCCCTGCGTCTGGTGGAGGCGTCGGCAAGGGCGAGCTTCCGTCTCTTCTTGGCAGCGGTGGATGTGACAGTGTTGTTTGGATCGTCCATTGGGTTGATCGTGGTCATCTCTTTGTAATTGGTCGACCACAGGCCAACCGTGCCGTCGTGGCCGGCAGAGAGGATCCTGCCGCCCGCCACGGCAAGCGACACCACTGGGGCCCTGTGGCCTTCGAGAATGGCCAGTGTCTTACCCTCCTCCGGTTCCTCCTCCCCGTCCTCATCTTCGATTGGGGCAGCCTCCGCGGCGGTCTTCCATAGCCTGATCTGCCTGTCGTTACCACCAGTGACAATTCTCGTGTCAGAAACCCACTTGACAGCCTTGATGGCGCCGGAATGGCCCTGGTATTGCTTCTCGACTTTTCCGCTCAAATTCCATGTACGCACGATACCGTCATACGAACCAGACAGGATCTTGTCGTGGTGCACGTCCAGCGAGGAGACCCACTCCTCGTTGTTGAAAGACGCGAGGTACGACGGTGGCAGCACCGATCTGGTGTATTCCAATGAGAGGAAGGCCTCACTGGACAGACCGTTGGAAGTCAAGTAATCCTCGATCGAGGTACGCAGCAACGTACCGTTGATCAGAAAATCGAATGGGATGGAAGTCTCACTTTGGAGCAGATGGTTGACAATCTCTGAAAGACCATATCGCTTCAGCGAGATTGGCACGTAGATGGGCTTGTCCTCAACTTGGAGGGATTCGTCCTCCTCACGGGAGAAGAATCTGATCTTGACCTGGGACTTGTCAGACATGGCAGCAACGAGTGATGGGAGTGTCCTAGTGCACACACCTCTCTTTCTCTCTCTCTCTTAGGCATGAAATTTTTTAACGAGATGAGCCCTCGGATCTGAACCACACACGTGATCAAAGTTGGACAAAGAAAAAAACATTGCAGATATTCCGACAGACTCGTTCAAATAGATCCCTTAGACGAGACAATCTTTGTGTTGACTGTCCACAAGCTCCTTGTTTTACTGCCTGTCGCCATTCATTTCCAACGGACAGTTCAACAGCTCTCAGTTGCCCATTCACCACTTTTTTTTTTTTGTACACAAGCATCAAATGGAGACACCCTTTGTCGTGTCCTCCCCAGGCAAGGTCATCATCTTTGGCGAGCACGCTGCTGTCTATGGGAAGCCAGCCATCGCAGCGGGAATCTCGCTACGTACATACCTCCTGGTCTCTGAGTCTCCAGACGCAGAAGACATCGTGCTGGACTTCTCTGATATTGGCTTCAAGCACACATGGAAGCGTTCCCAACTGCCCTGGAAGTTAGCCTGCTCCTTGCACGCCAGAGGCGAGAAGCCTCAACCAACAGACGAACTCGTGCCTGAATTGGTCTCCGAGTTGAGTCAGATACTGGTCAGCATTGACACGAGCATCCATTATGCGGCTGCGTACTCCTTCTTGTACCTCTATGTCAACTTGTGTCACAAGGAGCACGTTGGAATGACGTTCACTGTGCGTTCAACACTCCCAATTGGTGCCGGTTTGGGGTCAAGTGCCTCGATTTCGGTGTGTCTCAGTGCCGCGTTGTCGCTATTGGGCAGCCACATTGAGCCAGCTCAGTTGAAAGCCACTGATCTTTCGCAGGACAGCGAGGACGCCCTGTTTATTGACGGATGGGCGTTCATGGGCGAGAAGTGCATCCAGGGGAACCCATCCGGTATTGACAACGCTGTCGCCACGCATGGCGGTGCCGTCATGTTCCAGCGGATGACAAGCTCGATGCCCAGTGTGCGCACTGCCATGAGAAACTTTCCAAAGTTGAAGCTGTTGTTGACGAACACGACACAGCCTAGACGTTCCTCCGAGCTTGTGGCTGGCGTTGGAAAGCTCAACGCCAAATATCCTAAGATTAGTGGGCACATATTGGATGCCATGGAAGGCATCACACGTGAGGCGTACAACTTGATCATCAAGCCATTTGTCGAGGTGGATGAGAAGGAGAAGTTGAAGGAGTTGTTTGAGATCAACCACGGTCTTCTTGTCGCACTCGGAGTCAGCCATCCCACTTTGGAAAGAGTCAGAATGCTGACAGATGAGTTGAAGATTGGTAAGACCAAGTTGACTGGTGCCGGAGGGGGTGGCTGCGCGATCACTTTGTTGAACGATGATGTGGCGGAGGAGACCATTGACCTTTTGAGAAAGCGATACGAGGAATACGGCTTCGAGACTTATGAGACCTCACTGGGAGGCAAAGGCGTGGGTGTGTTGCACGGAGGTACTGAGTTCCCGTACAAACCAGAGGAGTTCCTGAAGCTCGGTGACAGCGAGGACATCGAAAATGCATTGAAGGCAAAGACTTTGGAGCCATGGCGATTCTGGTGAAGAGAGAGAGAAAAAAACGCAAAAGCTAGATTAATCACTAATAGACTGCTAATGAACATGATAGCATGTGTATATCAATCTGTATTACTTTTTGCCAAACTTGGAAGTCCATCTTCCCAGTCCATAGTAGCCCTGCCATAGACCCTCAGTGTCTGTCAAGTAGCCACCAATCTGCTTGCCATAAGGCGCTGGCTCATCAACATCTGTCCAACCTCTCAGCTTTCTCAGCTTTCTAATTTCCTCGAGAGTGAACTCGACTCTTGGCGCCGTGCCGTACTTCAAAGGACCAACATTGATCCAGAGGCCCTTCTTATCACCAATCAACCTCTCAATTGCGGCAAAGTATTCAAACACGTTTTGCGCAGTGTCGAGGAAGAAACACGTCACGACAAGGACATTGTCGTACTCTTCCCTGAGCAGCGAGGGCACAAACGTTCTGATGTCGGCCAGATTCAACTCCAAATTATCTGGCTTTCGTTGCAATTTCAAAGGAACGGAGCGATTCTGATTGTGCTCAGAGACGTGATGCGAGTAATTGTGAATATAAGGGTGCAGTTCAAACTCCTTGTCCTTGGTAGATGAATAGATGAACTCGTTGGCAACGTACATGACGCTGCTGAACTCAACGGCCTCGACTTGTTTGAAATGTGGGGCCATCGAGGCCATCTCATGGGCGACGCGGCCAAGTCCTGAGCCGGGGACGATGACCAATGTGCGGGCGCGCTCCTCAGGGTCAGGGATATACTTGTCAACGTTGGCACTGATGTAGTCCATGATTGGCTTGTATTCAGGGTCGCCCAGTGGGGACCAGTCCCTCGAGTAATGGCAGAGGGACTCAATCACCTTGCCGTTCGACTTGTACATGCCGGCCTTTTTCTCAACCAGAGTGATCTCGTACTTATCACTTGCGTAGTCGGCAATTGCCTGTGTGATCTGTGCGTTTTGCTTGATAGAGGCCTCGAGGTTCTCGAGATGGTCTGTGTAGCCAATGAGCTGCGCCTGTTTCTGCCATTCCCAATCGATACGTTTGAGGTTGCGGATCTTGTGGTTGTTCCAATTCGTAGCGTCGGCGAAGTAGCGCTCGTAACTAACGACGGCATCGACGATGGCCTGCCTGTCGCTCTTCATGTCGAGGTTGATGAACTTGGAGAGGAGCCAGTTGAACGAGCGTGTCTTGTAGATGGTGGAGGCCATGCCCAGGGCAAGGACAGCGACGGGGACGGAGCTGTGTGGGAGGAGCCGCGCGAGGACGGCGTAGACTGCTAGAAGGACGGAGGCGCGGGTTAGTAGAAACTGAGCCGGGGACTCGCTGTGTTCCAGGCGCATTCCTGGCTCGAGGTTAGTCAGTTTCCCCCAGCCGGCAGTTGGCGGCATTTTTTTTTTTTTTTTTTTTTTTTTTTTTTTTTAAAAA
>JAJMKO010000037.1:0-19092 GCA_030569275.1 [Candida] sanyiensis | reverse complement strand
GTCTGAAAGAGATGTCCTCGGAGTCCACAACCCGCCTGGTGAAGCTACACACTGCCACGCGTGCAGTGCTCTCTGACCAAGGAATACTGCTGAAGGAACAGCTGCCTTCGTCCTTCTACATCAACGACAATGGATCCAACTTGAGTTGCATCTCGTGCGCCTCGATCAACTCAACATCCCCTTCATCCACGCGGATGATCCCTTACGAGGACATTCTCTCAGTGGTATGCACTGATGACGAGGACCCAACCTTTGAGATCACCTTTGCCCAACGCCGCGGATCCCACTTGATACCGAAGCGCCTGACGGTTGACATTGACGAGATTGCATACCGGGACATTGTGGCTGAGATATACTCGCGCAGCTATCGCCAAACGGCACCCAACAAGCGCATTCTCGTGCTCGTCAATCCACATGGAGGCAAAGGGAAGGCGTTGAAGCTGTTCCTGAAGTACGCCATGCCCATCTTTAGTGCTGCCGGTGCCAGGGTCGAAGTGAAGGCGACCGAGTACAACAAGCACGCTGTTGACATTGCAAGAGAGCTGGACATTGACGCATACGACCTGATCTGCTGCGCTTCTGGCGATGGCATCCCTTATGAAGTGTACAATGGATTTTTCCAAAGAGCGGACCGTGACCGCGCTTTTGACAAGCTGCCTGTTACTCAGATCCCCTGCGGTTCGGGCAACGCCATGGCAGAGTCCTGTCTGGGCACTTCAGAGGCAAGCTTTGCCGCCTTGACCATCCTCAAAGAACCTGAAGTGACGATAGACTTGATGGCTGTCACCCAAGGAAACACAACAACCGTGAGCTTCCTCAGTCAGACTTTTGGTGTCATTGCAGACTCAGATTTGGGTACCGAACATCTCAGATGGATGGGCGCCTTGCGATTTGATCTGGGAGTCGCCTACAAAGTGTTCTCCCGCGCCAAGTATCCTTGTGAAATTGCCATCAAGTACGCTGCAAAGTCGAAAGATGACGTTAGACGCAGGTATATCGAGCACTCCACTGCCTCACCGGATACGGGGATTACGCCAGACACTTATAGGCTGAAGTACGATGCACAGGCCCCAATCCCGGATGACTGGGAGAAGGTTAACCAGGACTTTGCTGACAATATTGGTTTGTTCTACACTGGTGCCATGCCCTATGTGTCCAAGGATGTCCAGTTCTTCCCAGCGGCGCTCCCTAACGATGGTGTGTTGGATCTCATCATGATGGATGCCAGAACAAGCATCACCCGTCAAACTCCAATCCTGTTGAGTTTGGAGAGCGGAAAGCACGTGCAAGCACCAGAGGTGCATCACTCCAAGGTTGAGGCTTTCAGATTGCTGCCAAAGATCAAAGAGGGCCTATTGAGCGTTGATGGTGAGAAGTACGACCTGAAGGAGTTGCAAGTCGAAGTGCTGAGAGGTGCGGCAAAGACTATTTTGAAAAACGGTGTTTATGTCGAGACGAATTTCTAGACATTAAAGTACATATGATACCCCTTGATGACATCCAAATTGTAGAACGAAAAAAAAAGTCTTGACTTCAATATACTATACATAATATGTAGTCTCTTACTCCAACAGCTTGGTGATCTTACCAATGGCAATGGTTTGGCCTTGGTCTCTCAGAGTGAATCTACCCAATTGCTGGTAGTCGGCGAAGCGCTCAACACAGACTGGAGCGGCCGTCTCCAAGATGGCAATGATCTTCATACCCTTCTTGGCAAATGCAGGAGGCTTCTTGGACTTTCTGTTGGTACCTCTCTCCAACTTGTGTAGTAGGCTCTTGAAGGAAACCTCCTCAATGGCAGTATGTACATGCATGACACAGGAGAAACCAGAAGACAAGATGGATTTCAACTCAACAATGGCAATCTGGGCCTCAAACTTGGTGACGGTGTGCACTGGGTTGGATAGGGAGGAAAGCACAAAACCGGCAGAGATATCCTCCTCTTCAACACCCTTTAGCTTCAACTTGACTTGCTCACCACAGAAGGCTGACTCAACCTCTTGCTCAGTCTCGTTGTAAATGGTCAAGACCTCAACGTTGGTCTTGTTTGGCATCAAGGTGAACTTGGAGCCCTGCTTGACGTGACCTGACTCAATCTTACCTTCAACAATGGTACCCAAGTCCTTCATCTTACCAGCGATAGGAAGCATGAATGGGGCATTGATGTATCTGTTCAAGTGCTGCATGTTGTCTAGGTACTCCAATAGGGATGGACCGTTGTACCATGGGCAGACAGACGTTGAAATTCTGTCCTTAAGACCCTCACCGGTGTATCCAGAGACTGGCATGAATTGAACATCCTCCTTGACGTTATAGCCGATACCCTTCAAGTAGACACCAAGCTTGGTCGTACACTCATCGTAACGCTCCTTTGACCAGCCGACAGTTGGGTCATCCATCTTATTGACAACAACAATCATCTTGTCCACACCTTGAGTCTTGGCCAATAGCGCGTGCTCTCTCGTTTGACCACCCTTCTCGAAACCGGTCTCGTACTCACCTTTACGGGCAGAGATAACCAAGATACCGACATCGGCTTGGGAGGCACCACCAATCATTTCGGAAACGTACATCTTGTGTCCTGGGGCGTCCAAGATGGTATAACGTCTCTTGTCAGTCTCGAAGTAGGACTTACCAACCTCAATGGTCTTACCATCGTTTCTCTCCTCCTTGTTGGTGTCCATGATCCAGGACAAGTACCAACCTTGTCTACCGGCGTCCTTGGCCTCACGCTCGTACTTCTCAACGGTACGCTTGTCAACAGTGCCGGTCAAGAATAGCAAGTTACCACCCATAGTGGACTTACCAGCATCAACGTGACCCATGAAGATGATGGAAACGTGGTCCTTACCACCGTACATGTCGTTGACAAGCTCCTCATCAATCTGCTCCTCAATCTCCTTTTGGACAGCGTCCGAGGCAACTGAGGCAGCTGGTGCTGGTGTGACCTCCTTTGATGCTGGAGCTGGGGTAGTAGCCTTTGGAGCAGCTGGCTTCTCCTCAGCGAGTGGCGTCTTCTCAGACTTTGGGTCCTCTGGCTTTGGAGTATCCTCCTTTGGAGCTGGAGTGGCTTCCTTCTTTGGCTCCTCCTCCTTCTTTGGCTCCTCCTTCTTTGGCTCCTCCTTCTTAACAACTTTGACGGAGGAGGATGGGGCCAACTTTAGAACCTTCTTGACAGCTGGCTTGTTCAAACTGGCCTGACCCGTAGCTTGTTGCTTTTGGAAGTCCTCTAGAGACATACCGCGCTGTTGTGGAGGCTGCTGTTGGTACTGGTTGTAGCCTTGGTTGTAGTTGTTGTAGCCACCTTGATTGTAGTTGTTGTAACCGCCCTGTTGGTAGTTGTTGTAGCCACCGCGGTTGTTGTTGTAACCGCCTTGTTGGTAGTTGTTCTGGTAGCCTCCTTGTGGTTGGTATTGTTGGTAGCCTCCCTGTTGGTAGCCGCCTTGGGGTTGGTACTGTTGGTAGGTGTTGGATGGAGTGTAGCCGCCCTGGTTTGGGTTGTACTGGTATCTCTGTTGGCCATCCTGTTGGCCGTTGTCGTTGAGGGACTGGTTAGCAAAGTCCTTGTTCAAGTTGTCCTGATTATAGCCTGACATCTTGAATTGACGATCGATGGATGGAGGGGGAGGCGGTCTCTTTTTGATTGTTGGCGATGAGATTTTCTTTTGATGGTTTCGTGAAGAAAACTTTTTGAAGTGTCCCAATGAGGCAGTTTTCAAGAACGTGATTTCCACGTGATACAATTTTTGCTCTCCAACCGCCGCCCCCCTGTTCCAGTGACCACCACCCCGAGCAAAGTAAGGTGCACGCACGAAGTTAAAAACGGCTTTGTCGTGTCTATCTCTATACGGAAAGCTTAGACCCTAAAATGTTGTGAAACAGATTTTCAGACGTGGATCAAGGTTGAGCCCTGAGCATTTCTCAAGAATTTCTAGAGTATTCTTCCCCAGAAAGTTCTGGAACGATGGCACCATAAAGGTGTCAACGCCACATGTCTTTTGCCTATAAATAAAAGAAGAGCAATTTTCCAACTTTCTTCCCATTTAACACCCGTTCCCAAGCTGAAAAAGCCTAACAGTTTTCCAAACACACTCTCAATTGACACAATGGCCTTCAACGGTAACCTAGCTGATCTTCTACAGGCCCTCGCCGAGGAGCAACAGCAACAGCAACAGCAACAGCAACAGCAACAGCAACAGCAGCAACGCAGACCTCAGCAACGTTACCCGCAACGCTACCCGCAGTTCCTCAACAACTTTTATGAGGACGAGGATGAGAGTTACTATCCTTCCTACTATAGACAGGACCCACTCTCCGGGTTGTTCTCCACGCCGCAATACGGGAGATTCCAGACAGTTAACCCAAGAACCGCTGCTGCGGAGAGACGCCAGCCACAAGAGGCTTCCCAGCAGTATCAGGATGCCACTATCAACTCAATTGATGACCTCTTTGCGCTTCTAAGTGGCTTGAGAGGTGCCCCTTCCCAGGATTCTGAGTCTGAGCAAAAGGCCGAGAAAGGAGAGAAGGGGGCATCACAGGAGAAGGAACAACCAGCTCTTCAACAAGCCAAAAAGGAGGAACCATCCACCTCAGCCCCTGCTCCAGCCCCTGCTACACAGAAGCAACAGGAGTCAGTCAAACCAAAGCCTGCTCTTCGTCGCCATTCTACTGCCCAAGTGCAGAAGGCCCCATCCCCAAAGATTGAGGTTTCCAACCGCAACACTGCCAACCCTGCCTTGCCGTACACTCCCCAATCCAACGTTTACTCCACACTATCCACATATGAGATCATCCTGGCGATCCCAGGCATCTCATTGAGCGATCTCGACATAGACTTCCACCCATCCACGAACGAGATTATCGTCAAGGGTACCATCCCAGACCCTTTTACTGGTGATGACGATGGCGAGTTGAAGATCAGCGAGATTAGAACCGGCAGCGTCGAGAGAAGATTCAAATTCCCATCCCTTCCAAAGATCAACGATGAAGAGATCAAGGCCAAGTATGCCAATGGTTTGTTGAAGATCAGCATTCCTAAGGTGAAGGACGAGAACAAGCCAAAGGTGAGAAAGGTCACCATTGAGGATGTTCCAGACGCGGAGCTCGTCTACGAGGAGACCCACGGAATTGGCAAACTTGAGAACTAAAAGTTGTTAATGACACGCAAATGCTTTATGTGATGTTTTATGATTTGGTGTAGGAATCTGACAATGTTGAGTCATATTCACCTTTAAACCCTCTTGATGTTATTCAGCGAAGATAGCCTTCATCAAAGGAATCTCTCAAGGGATACAGTTAAAGCCTAATTGGTTCTCATGGCACTTGAAGCGGGACAGTTACCCCGCTCCAAGGTCATTGCTAGACGTTGTCTCAGTTAAAAGACAAGAGACACCCCAACTTTATGTTGGCGTTAGGAAAAGGAAAAAAAAAAAAAAAAAAAAAAAAAAAAAGTTGCATTCATTCTCCTCTCCCTTCCTCTCTCGAACCTCCAACAAAATAGCCATGCCGAACGAATTCCAGCACCTGGAGGACACACTTCCCGCGCCAATCAAGTCCTCCTCCTCGCAGTTCTTCAACCAGGAGCTCAGCTTTGAGGCTATCCACAACCATCCGCAAGGAACCTCATCGCCTGTCAACCCCCCATCAAGTTCTGCCTCGAGCAGCAACCCACTCGAACGTCTCCGCCAACGTGAGCTGAATGCTCCTCGCTCCCACTCACCGATCCCTATTCCAGGCCCTCTATCACACCCAGATGTCCACTTCCCAGCTCTGAATAAGCAGAATGCTGCCACCGGTGTCATTTGGTGTACTGACAGGGCCACAGAGAGAGGTTACCCTGGTCCGAACTGGGTCAACTTGGGCCAAGGAATGCCTGAGACCGGTGATATCGAGGGCTGCTTTAAAAGACCAGATAGTGTCAGCACCACCATTGAAAGCAGAGAGTACAGTCCTACTGCTGGCATCAAGGAGCTCAGACAAACAATCGCCAATCTTTACAACGAGCAGTACAGAAAGGGAATGAAGTCACAATACACTTGGGAGAACGTCAATGTCGCTCCAGGTGGTCGTGCTGCGCTGACGCGTATCGCTGCCATTTTGGGTGACGCCTACCTATCTTTCTTCCTGCCAGACTACACTGCCTACGCCGAGATGCTGTCGCTATTCAAGAACTTTGCCCCAATCCCTGTGCCATTGTACGAGACAGACAACTACGACATTGACTTGAAGATCATCAAAGGCGAGTTGGCCCGTGGTGTGTCTGCCATCTTGACCTCCAACCCTAGAAACCCAACTGGTCAGGCCATTCCAAAAGAGGAATTGAAGAAGCTACACGATCTCTGTAGACAGAAGTGTCTGTTGATCATGGATGAGTTCTACTCTCGTTACTACTACGACGGTGAACTTGGTGAGTCGTACTCCTCTGCTTCCTATATTGAAGATGTGAACAAGGATCCAGTCTTGATCATTGACGGTCTAACCAAAGGCTTTAGACTTCCTGGCTGGAGAGTCTCATGGATTGTGGGCCCAAAGGAGTATATCTCTGCCCTATCGTCTGCTGGCTCTTACCTAGATGGTGGTACCAACTATCCTTTCCAAGAGGCTGCTATCCCAATGCTTGAACCTTCTTTGGTCAAGAAAGAATCCATCGCTCTGCAAACCCACTTCAAATTCAAGAGAGATTACTGTTTGACGAGATTGGAGAAGATGGGTTTCAAGTTCAAGAAGTGGCCGAATTCCACTTTTTACATCTGGTTGGACCTAAGTCACCTTCCAGGTAAGATTTCCAATTGTCTGGGATTCTTCCATGAGGCCCTGCATGAGGAAGTTATCATTGTTCCGGGTATCTTCTTTGACTTGAACCCGTTGAGTTTCAGAGAGTTGAGTGACTCCGAGATGTACTCGTACATCAGAATTTCGTATGGACCAGAGATTGAGCATCTTGTGCAAGGCATGGATCGTATCGAACGTATCTTGAGAAAGTTCAATGCACTACCTGCTGATTACGTTTCTACTTGAAAGATACGAATCTGTACAAAAGTTTCTGTAGTCCTTGTCACCTATTCCATGATTAGTTTATCTAGGGCCCCGATAATATTCTCAACGCCACGAATCGAGTCTTCGTCCACTCCTTTGCATGGGATGATCTCTGAGTGTGCAAAGTCAATGAGGGAGAGGAAACTCAGAGATGTGTTCGCTGGTTCATCGTCGTTTTCCTCGTCATCGTATTGTTCCTTGTTTCGATAAATGGGATCCTCGAGGTCCAATGACTCCCACCTGCTAGCATTGTTCTCATACGCAATTAACAAACTAGCTGATCGTAACCGGAGATCTTTAGAAATGAGACAGTTATACAATAACTGTAATCTGGTAAAAGTGTTCCTTATGACTATCTGTTGTTGTTCCTCGGTTAGTTGATTGTGCGTGAAGAAGATCTTGAAGTGTTCATCGAGAGTATCGGCATTCAAAGCGCGGCCATACCATTTGTTGAAATTGATGTAGCCCTCCTCATCCTTGGTGACATGCTGTTCAACGTCTCCAAACTTCGAGAGTTCAGGGATGGTCTCGCCGTATAACTTCATGCCACAGACGCGATAATGATGGGAACCCGAGGTTGTCTCTCGACTCACTTTAGCCAAGCGCATCTTCTTATTATCGGATGCAGCATCGTCAGTCAAGATGGATCCTAGCTTGATGTCAATGATGGAAGGATGCACGAACCCTGACAACAGGTTCTCCATGACAATGTAGGGTTGTTGCTCCTCTCCATTCTTTTTGCGCTTGATATCCAGTTCTCGCAACTCGTTAGAGATCTCTTGTGACTCATGAGCTTTGTCACTGATTCCTGTCTCCAGCGTCCCCATGAACAGGGGCATCCAGTCGCGGAGATCATCCACCTCATCCTCGGGCAGCTCGTTCACTGCCGTGTAGAAATCAATCTCTTGCTTCGTGCTTGGCTTGATGAAGAGAAGCCCACTCTCGTCAACGAGAACGCCATCATGTCCTGCAACCTGATGCTGGAACGTAGTATAGCCATGCATTGTTTGACGGGTTGTATTGTCTCTGGACGTCGTTTCTTCACTTTTTTCCCTCGTAAAGACGCGGCCGCCATTGTATTCTGGGGGGGGGGAGAGAGAGAGAGAAAAATGGATAGTCCAAAAAAAGAAAGAATTACAGATCTTTAGGCGGCCTACCTCGCATCAATACAGCAGCATAGCTACAAAGACAATGCCATTGGTTTAACTCCTTAAATTGGCCACACCCCCTGTTCAACCCCATGTCCAAAAGGCAGCTTCGGTTACCCGGCCTAATCCAAATGCATACATTTTTGAGAGGCTGGCTAAATTTAGCCGTCGTAAACGACACATGGACAACCTCTGCGAGATGCCTAGCGTGTGGGGACGGGGGGATACTCCAAACTCATAGCTTACTAACAGTCCCAGATATCATTACCGTTTCACTCGTATCGAAGTTGTAGTTTCGCAAATATTGGCACACAAGGTAAAACTACACCGCCACAAAACAGTTTGAAAAGCCGAGCCTAGGCTGGTTTCGTTTTTTCCTATTAAAGAAATTGCCTGGTTGTTTTTTACTTTTGGGTTGTGACCAAACAAAAACCTCGCGCGATGAGTGGCAATGTAAGTTCTCCCTGCAGTGCTTTGAGTGTCTTCTGAGTCCTTTGACCGCGTGTGATTCTCCAGAGGAATTTTGAGCCGCGTTTGAAACTCCCTTGGGTGTCTCAGGGCCGATGAGTTGTTTTGTGTTGACGCGACCATTGGTGTCTTATTTGCGAATGCCACCACCCCCCAAAAGCAAGCAATTGTCTCGCGTCACGAACTGAAAGGACCACGTGAATTGTGCTGTTGACAATGAGCAGCCCAACGCTTACTTTATACCAGTTCCCCTATTCCTCCAAGCTCACTCTAAGTTGCAATTTTTTGATCCCATGCGGTACTAACCTTCTAATAGCAATACGGTGGTTACGCCAACCAGAACCCTTACCAGGAGAGCTACGAGCTGAACCCGTATGGTGAGACATCTACTCCGTCGGGCGACGATGACTTTGTTGCCTACATGGACAACATATCCAGGATCAACAACGAGTTGGACAACTACAACCAGTTGATTGAGCTGATCCAATTCAACCAGAACAAGCTCTTGAACGAAGTCAATGAGGAGCAGGAGCAGGCTACCAGACAGCAGCTTGACAGTCTTATCTCCCAAGCTTCTTCAATCCAGAACAAGTTGAAGAACGAGATCAAGGATGCCCAGTCAAAGACTGCTGGTGACTCCACGAAGAGAGCCCAGGCTGAAAACACCAGACAGAGATTCCTAAAGTTGATCCAGGACTACAGAAACGTCGAGGCTGACTACAGAGAGGCTAACACGGCGCAGGCTGTCAGACAGTACCAGATTGTCCAACCGGACGCGACCGATAACGAGGCCAGAGCTGCCATTGAAGACAATGGCGGCCAGCAGATCTTCTCCCAGGCAATCTTGAATGCCTCGAGAAGAGGCGAGGCCAAGACTGCTCTGGCTGAGGTGCAATCCAGACACCGCGAGCTCCAGAAGTTGGAGAAGACCATGGCTGAGCTCGCTCAGTTGTTCAACGACATGGAGACCCTTGTCGCTGAGCAGAATGTTCAAATTGAGAATGTTCACCAGGCCACCGAGCACGCTCAAAAGGACATTGAGCTAGGTTTGGGCCACACTGAGAAGGCCAAGGACAAGGCCCGTGCGGCTAGAAGAAAGAAGTGCTGCTGCTACTGGATCTTGGCAATCATCATTATCATCATTATTGTTGTTATTGTTGTTCCATTGGTTGTCAAATTTGCCTAAGCGACGAACTGGACGAGGCGTGGGAGCAGATGCACCGAGATACTGTTTAATACGCCTAGTGTTGTGCAATACGTTATGAAAAGTTTTGGTTCTCTTTTAGACTCTTTTTTTTTCTTTAATACTTTTAATACTACTCCTTTTTTGATGGATGATTGTAGACATGATTGTCCATTGTGGCCATGGCCAGTTCTATGGATTTATAAAATGAATTTGGGTCAGTGATTTAGTCCATGATATGAAACGGTAGCCAGTCCAATCAGGGTGGAGAAGTCCCAGCAATCATCTGTTTGCCCCAACGGCCCGAGGGCACAGAGGGGCTACTTAGCTGATTGCATTTTTCTCCCAGAGCAAAAGTGTTCTATAGAACCATGGTCCAAAGCTCAGGACGAACCCGGGCAGAGGAGTAAATAGAAGGCATAAAGTTCTGGTGTCTTGATTGAGGTTTTGAAACGAGGGTAGGAGCGAAAATTTTCGTGGTTTTTGAAAGGAGGGCCGAGAGGTTGGAATTTCGCGGTTTCATTCATTTTAGGGCTAAAAGAGTTCACATTGTACAAATCATTGATGCCTATGGCAAAGATTAATTTAAAAAAATAAGGTTTCAGCTCCAACCTCTACCCTTAACTCTCTTCAACTCCTCAGTGGTCAACACCTTTCCAGTTGTGAAGTAGCCAGCATTCACTTTGGCATCAATCTCCACACGAGAATCAGGAGGGATCAACTCATCAGGAATTGGGATTCTCTCCAAGATTGGGATACCTTGGTCCACAATGGCATCGTGCTTCATGTTAGACATTGACAGCATGCGGTCGATCTTGGTGATTCCTAACCAGTGCAACACATCAGGCATGAGCTGTTGGAATCTCATGTCTCTAACACCAGCGATACATTCTGTTCGATGAAAGTACTCAGCAGCAGTGTCACCTCCTCTCTTTCTGGCATTGTACACCAAATATTTGGTAACTTCGCCGAGAGCACGGCCTTCCTTTCTGAAGTAAACGACAATACCGCTCCCTCCTTGTTGTGCTTCTTTGACTGCCTCTTCAATACCAAACGTCAAATATGGACGACAAGTGCAGATATCAGAACCAAACACATCAGAGCCATTACACTCATCATGGATTCTGAGCGCTACCTTTTTGGATGGGTCAGACACGTTGGAAACATCACCAAAGATGTAAACCGTCAAACCTCCAATAGGAGGCAAAAAGACCTTCAAGTCCGGTCTGGTGATCAACTCAGGGTACATTCCGTTGGTGTCTTCGAAAAGAGCCTTTCTCAGCTCAACCTCTGTGATCCCGAATCTCTTAGCAACACCCGGTAGATACCACACAGGCTCAACGGCAATCTTTGAAACGTTCAAATCACCGTTGGAGTTGATGACAATCTCACCATCCACCTGGAGTCTACCACATGCAACAGCTTCCTTCATTTCCGCAAGCTGCATGTGTGCCTTGGTCACAGATATGGTTGGTCTAATCTCAACATCCTCCTCCTTGGAAAGGTCATCATACAACCATGGGGTCAAGTGGCCAAAGGGATCCATGGAAACAATCTTTTTAGCATCATACCATTGAGGGTGTTCCAAGATCTCAAAGGCAGGTTCTGCATTAGTGTAGTCGGCTGTGTGGTTTGGGTCTAGTTGCTTTGAACCGACAGCGAGGGCATGGTAAATTGAGTAGGAGCCAGAGTGAGCACCAATGGCGTTGTGCTTCACCAAACCAGATCTCAGTCTGGAAGGGACAATGGCACCTCTGACAAGGGGATCCCTCTCGCCCCAGTTCATGGTCATAGGCTTGATTGAGGGGTCCGTGGTGTAAGTGGTGAGAACAACGTCTTTCAGCTGAGTGGCTGTCTCATTGATAAGCTTGATGTCGTGGCTGTGGAGATGGCAGCAGTCCGTGGAAGAAGCGGTAGGGGTCATGTTGTTGGCAACAATTGCAGCTGCTGGCGCCATGGTGAATATGGTTGTAGTTACGGAAACGTAAACGATGAGCGTGATTGATGAGAGGAAATCATTTCGTAGAGAGGGGTGGCAAACTGTATGCTTTTATAGCTTTTGTGTAGTGTGTCACAGCCGCTATGGTTATCTCCTACGGGGATTTCACGTGGGGAGGAATTATCGCCTCAGGGTTTATATTATCTCCGCCGCTCTAAATTCTTCAGGACAAACAATAGGATGAAAGCGGAAAGAGATAGGTGTACCTCGATTGCCTGTTCACCTACAAACTATTGAACTATTGAACAAAAGGCTGAGTACATAGTGAAAGATTCTAGTTCGTTGATTCCGGGCCATCTAGATTTTCTTTCTCTGGTTGGTTGATTCTCATCTAAAGACGCGCGAGATATCAGGGGAGATAGGTTGTTCCAACCCTAGTAAGAATTCTGATGAACGGTACTTTATCAAATTCCAATAGACAGTTTCACAATATCAAATCAGTCCAATTGACTTTTTTTTTCCACATCCTGTGAACTAACCTATCAATGAACTCTGTACATGTTTGCTCACCAGCCTTGGGTTCACTCTTCATAGATCTTTGTTGGCTCTTCCTACAAAGCTGCGATTCCACTCCTGATGGACCCCCACTGGGCCAAGTTAGACCTTGTCTGTCCCTGGGCCTTTTTTCAGGATAATTTTTTTACTTGGATTGATGTTCATCTCTGAAATGACGCTCTTCACCGAAAGTCTTCAACTCATTGCTCATTCCCTTTTCTGGGATTCCCCATTTATCCATCACTTCGCTTTTCTGGGAGGCTCAAGGGCTCTGGTAAAGTATAACCCCTCTCAGCATTGGGTGGTTAGCTTAAAATGTGACGTTGGTCAAATGTCGACTCTAAAATGAGGCATAACCAGGAGATTGTTCTCACTGTTACTGTGTGATAAACAGAAACTTCTCCGAAATATCCAAAGGTCCCTTGGCCCAGTTGGTTAAGGCGTGGTGCTAATAACGCCAAGATCAGCAGTTCGATCCTGCTAGGGACCATTTTCTTTTTTGCTCGTCGTTTAAACCGCTTTAAATGTCACAATTTCGCTCTAGCTCTTGGGAACTAGCAAACAAACCTGAGAATGATTTGACTCGCTGACGGTTTAAATAGTTCTATGGTCAATGGTGAACATTCTCGATATTCAGAAAAGAGTATTATATTCTCTTCTCTTTACCTTACAATCGAATTCTTCCCCAAAAATCAATATCAATCTTGGTTGTGCTTTATATGTACAAGTCATGCCATCTCCCTCCCACTTTACAACTTCAAGTCGGCCAATGAGACAATGCCAGACTTTTGGAAACCACTAGCGGCGTTGTTAATCTCAGAACCGAAGTCCACAGTGGTGTCAATCTTCTTCGATTTGGTGGCCTTTGGCTGAGAGTTTTTGGCGTTTTGGATGGCTTGGTATAGCTTGTCATTCTCCTTGACCAAGTAACCTCTCTTGTCCACTCTGCTGTAGTAGTGCACGTCACGTTGCTTCACTGGTCTGGCTGCCAATGGGACGTAACCTCTGGTTCTGAGGAAGTACTCCGGATGTAGGTGAGCTCTGAGTGAAAGCTTAGAAAAGTATCTGGCGGTAAAGTCACCACCAGCTCTCTCGATCGCTCTGATAGCTTCTGTTGATGCCCTGGTGGCCTCAATCTTGATTGGGAACTTGAAGTCCTCCTTTCCACAGGCAAGGATTTTGACACCGTCTCTCAAGGTGCCAGTGATCAAACCACTCTTCTTCATTAATCTCATATCGAGCACCTCACCCTCTGCCAATTTCAATCTTCCACTCTCTAAAAACTCTGATACGCGTGTGAGGTTAACAACCTTCAACTCTGGAGCTGTAACTCTCTTGAATCCAGTCTTTGGGAACAGCTTCACAATAGGGGTCTGACCACCCTCAAACCATGGCTTCACAGTTCCACGAGCCTTTTGACCCTTCTGACCACGACCAGACGTCTTGCCATAGCCGGAGGATGGACCTCTACCAACACGCTTGAAAGCCTTGGTGGAGTTTGCCGGTGGATGCAAGTCAGATAGTAGTGATAACACACGCGTCTGCTGTTGGAATGGCTTCAGAAGAAGCGATCTTAGCGAGAACATGGCGGTGTTGGCTTGGACTCTAGGACTCGCTCGCTCTGGCTCGATGTCGATGTATCGATTTTTTCACTTCAACCGTTTCGCGAAATTTTAGAGCGATTGGTCAGTTCTGATATAATCCTCTGTGGCCCTACCATTTAAAGCGATGGTGCTCAATATACACACCGCACCTAGCCACAATATATGGTCCAACACCCTTTGAATGTTGGAATCTATAATATTTCATTCAGATAATGATCACCACTGCAGAATATGTTCCCATTTATACTTCAAAATTTTGCACCTTCACAGACAAACAGTCTTTGCTCGTACTTGTGGCACCAGCTAGCAATGGCTTTGGCACTACTCACCAACGTATCCCTCCGGGTGTTGGCCCCAGTAATGAGAAACAGCTCATAATTTGGAGTGACCCATGCCAGTCCAGCAAGTCCATATTTTTCACCCTCGCCATCCCATTTCAGATACGAGACACTTATTCGATTGCCTCTATTTAGAGAGGCTCGAAGTTTAAGATAGTGGGACCTCAGCTTCTTGACATCAGTTCCAGTGGGTTGAATAAACTGCAGGTGGCGTTTAGACTTGTAGATAAAGTGATGAACCAAAGGGGCAGGAATCTCTTTTACTGCAAGTCCGTGGTGCACACTTTCTTGGATCTTTTGCATCAATCCCCGCTGTTTCAACTCATAAGTCATCTTCACTCCAGCCTCACGGAGTTCATAGAAGGCGCCCTTGTCCGCACTCAATAGAATCAATGCAGTAGAGGATATGAACTTGACATATGCGTATAGGAATCCGCTGGAGTTAAACTTTGGGAGACAAATAGGAAGCCAGAGTTCTTCATCATCCGATTTGCTCTGGTTGATCACCAGAGAGAACAGGATCTGAAGGTCTATTGTATGCAATGTGTGGTTTCTTGGACGCATGATGTTGATCAGTCGGCCATTTGGTCCCACTACTAGTCCATATAGAAGTGACTTTGTGCGATGTTGAAGAAGGACTTTCTTGATCTTATCTCTAGTCGAATGACGGAGTTTGAGTGACTGAAGAGCTCCGAAAAGAATTCCAGGATTGAATGTAATCATATCTCGGCATAACAGGTCCAAGCCAGTGATGTCTGCACGGCCAAGGTGCTTTCTTAGGTCAAACCCTTCTTTGTTCTGAAAAGCTTTGACAATATGTGGCTTGCTCAATGTGGACAATAGGAAACAATGGAGAAGATCTAGTTGATTCAGCAGCTCAGCCTCAGTCTCACCGATTTCTGAGACTGCCATGAGGATTATTGGGGATTGATCTAGAATTGTGAATCTGGTTGTGTCAGTGACAAAGGATTTGAGCTTGAGGCCATCCAGAAGAAACGAGGAGACAACAGTCTGGATTACACCGGCGTATACTTCTCCGTCGTCTTCAGATGTGGAGTATATCGGCTTTCCGGCACTTGAAAGGATGAAAAAGTGCTTGCCATGCGCATCTGTCGTATCATCATCCTGTTCTTCCAAGAAACTAAGGCCTTCTCCAGTCATGCTCTCTTCAAGTCTCTCATTAAATCTCGCGCCACTGATGCTCTCAAGGTCATCATCGCTATAAATAGTGAGCGTGGGGTTCGTCCTTATCGTGTACTGATCCTCAAAGCTGTGGTTGAACCCAAGTCCATATTCTTGGTTAAGGGAATAGATGCTCTGGTTGTCGCTGGCGCTGTTGCGTTGAATGGTACCTTGAATTGGTGATTCGAAGGAAATGCTTGTTGTTGGCTGTGCCTGCATTTCGGGGAGTCGCAAAGATTGAATAGACTGTGATCTACTTATTCGTAAATTGCTTGTTGAAGCCCTGTGGAGGAGGTGTTGCCCAGGTCGAGCAGGCATTGCGGGAGGGCGTGTTGGTTGGAGAGACTGCGGATCACTGAAGTTGTGTTGCATGGCGTTGTAAAATCTTTTAGTGTCGAAATGCTCACTTCGAAAAAGGATGCACTGATTGCAATTGAGAGCCAAAACGATCAATACAATAGGTTATTTCTATGTTTGTCTGTTATTTGTTTATGGAGTGTGTGATTATGTCATTCCAGACGTTAATTGCGCCGGGTAACCTCATCACAGGAAAATTTATTTTCAAGGAGGAGACCATGTATTATCTTTGGACTTAGGGCCACTCACTACATTTACTCGCATTTGATCCAGCACCTGATATGTCTGATACTGAGGCTACTAAACCTGTGAGAGAGACACGTGGTATGTCTCACCCAAAGAGAGAGCATTCCACTGACGATCTTGATAAAAAAACACTGTTTGTCAGGTCTGTCCCTTTTGATGTCACTAGCGAGCAGCTCTCCGACTTCTTCTCCCAATTTGCGCCAGTCAAGCACGCTGTCATTGTGAACGATACTGAGGGAAAGTCCAGAGGATTTGGTTTCGTCAGCTTTGCCGAAGATGAGGACACAGAGACTGCTCTTCAGTCGGCGCGTAAGAACAAGCTCGGAAAGAGACTATTGAGAGTGGACATTGCCAAGCGCAGAGACCGTAAAGAAAGAAATACATCGGCTCCGGTGATCAGAGAGCCACGTGAAGAAGTTGAGAAAAGAAAAGCACGTCTTATTATCAGAAACTTGCCATGGAGTGTGCGTGATCCCGAGCAGTTGAAGAAGCTTTTTGTCAAGTTCGGCGCTGTCACTGATGCATACATTCCTAGGGGTAAGGGAGGCAAAATGAGTGGATTTGGATTCGTCACCATGAAGAAGAATGCAAATGCCGAGCGTGCTATCAAGGAGTCCCAAGGTCTGAAGATTGAGGGCAGAGAGGTTGCCGTTGATTTTGCCCTGGAGAAGTCAAAGTGGCTAGAACATCAAAAGAACCAACCACATGAAGATTCTGAGGGTGAAGATGAAGAAGTGGAAGATGATGAAAAAAGTAAGCCGGATGATGAGGACGAGTCTATGGAGGATGCTGAAGATGAAAGTGATAATGACGAGTCCGACATTTCTGATCATGAACCGGAGGAGGGCGAAGTCCTAGAAAAGGAAGAGGAGAAACCTCAAAGAAAGCCAAAGAACCAGAAAGAGAACTACTCGGTCTTTGTGCGTAACATCCCTTACGACACAGACGAGGAGGACCTTAAGGACCACTTTTCCAAGTTTGGTGCTGTTAAGTACGCACTTCCAGTCATTGACAAGCAGACAGGTTTGGCTCGTGGTACGGCATTCGTGGCCTTCTACAACCAGGAAGCCTACGACAAGTGTCTGAACAACGCTCCAGACTCCTCCCAGACCTCCATTCTGATTTCTGACGATGTCGCGCCAGAGTACGTTTTTGAGGGAAGAATCCTATCGATCTCCCCAACCGTTGACAGAGAGAATGCTGCCCGTTTGACTGAAAAGAACGCTGAAAAGAGAAGTGAGCTGCTGGGTAAGGCTCCAGGAGAGAAAGACCGCAGAAACATGTATCTCCTAAACGAAGGCCGTATCACTGCCAACTCCCGCCTGGCACAGGACCTACCTCCAGCGGACATTGAGATCAGAGAGAAGTCCTACAAGCTCCGTGTTCAACATTTAAACAAAAACCCAGCATTGCACTTGTCCCTGACACGTCTTGCCATTAGAAACTTGCCAAGATCCATGACTGCTAAGTCCTTGAAAGCTCTCGGTCGTAAGGCCGTTGTGCAGTTTGCGACTGAGGTGAAACAAGGGAAGAGACAGCCTTTGTCGAAGGAAGAGTTGAAGAGATCTCAATTTGAGAAGGAACACTGGCAGATTGGTGAGGAGGAAAGTAAGAGATCTAAGAAGCAAGGTGTTGTCCGTCAGGCCAAGATCATTATGGAGGTCAAGGGTTCTGGTGATCAAGGAAGATCCAGAGGTTATGGTTTCTTGGAGTTCAGAGATCACAAGTCCGCCCTTATGGGACTGAGATGGTTGAACGCCCACAGTGTCACCAGAGACGAGATTGTCGAGGGTCTTGAAGGTGATGAGAAGAAGGCTGTCGAGAAGGAGAAGTTCAACAAGAGAATTCTTGTTGTCGAATTCGCCATTGAGCATGCCAACATCATCAAGAGAAGAAGAGAGAAAAGAGAACAGGCAGTAAAGGATGCTGAGCTGTTGAAGAGAAAGAGAGGGGACATGGATACTTCTCAAGGTGAAGAGGAGACACATGAGGAGGAGGAGGAGGAGGAGGAGGAACAGCCTTCTAAAAAGCAGAAGAGAGATAAGAAAGACAAGACGGGAAGAAATCCTTCTAAGAAGGGTAACATGAACAAGGGACCGAAGTTGGATAAGATCCAGCCGAACGAGGAGAAGCCAGATGATAATGGAAAGAGCGGAATGGATAGCGAGACCAAGAAGTTGATTGGTATGAAGAGAAAGAGAAAGCAGATGAGAAAAGGTAAATAGAGCAAGTCATATCAAAGCTGTGTGTATTCCACGCGATTGTGTAGATATTACGACGGGGACTGACAATGTTTGAAGTTGTCCCAGCGAGCATCATCAAACCGCCCTAACGACGAACATGCTGTGCAACTCTTTGTTTTACCATCGGTTTCTGAGGCCAAGATCCAACGGGCAGCAGCAGCAGTAAGTAGTATTTATCATGCATGACCTCTCGGAAGAGAGCACAAAAGTTGAAGAAAAGTGAACTTGAACTTTTCGACAAAAGGGGCTCAACTAAAACCTTCCCCCAGATAGTACTATCGCATAGATCTATAGTGTTCCGTCGTATGGCCATCGCGATGACCATCAAATGCAGGCTGCTGCAAGACTTGCTGCTTGTCGATGCATGGGGCCATTTGTGATGTACGAGGTTTTGTCTCTGCTTCACAAAAGCCGTTTGAAACGAGTGTCTTTGCCAGCAGCAGAAAAAAAAATAGAAGCACTTGCAGCTGGGCTTGGCTCTTGACCTGGCGCTGAAGGACTCGGAGAACTGCAGCTGTCAGACCCCAACAAGCAAAATGTTGGTTTGCCAGCGGCCTACCATTGGACGGTTACACCCGGGAGGCGGAGCGGCAATGCAGCATGCTCTTTATGTCCCTTGACGTGCAGCTCTTTCCCTTTCCGGCTGTTACGGCAAAGATGCTTTATTGGCCGTTATCGAGGAAGAGCACAACAAGGATTATTTCACAGGAGTCGGACGACTTCGCGCGCCTCGGAATAGAATCTGACTAAAGATCACGTCTAGCATTACCTGGATTGACGCGGATGGGAGAGAG
>JAJMKO010000036.1:91565-114240 GCA_030569275.1 [Candida] sanyiensis | reverse complement strand
CCCACAAAAAGAAGCAAGAAAAAGAAAAATTTGCACGTGACTTAGCTGTTATGTAATCCGTGGAGCAGGGCTTCGTAACACACACACACACACACACACACACACACAAAACCTGTGATATCCCTCTTTGTCAACTGCAACGCAAACAAACAAACAGTAGCAGCAACCAATGTCTCAGAAGTACGACCGTCAGCTGCGACTATGGACTTCTTCGGGCCAGGATCTGATCTCCTCTTCGCGTGTGCTTGCCATTGGCACCTCGCTCGCGCAGTGCGAGCTGCTGAAGAACCTGATCTTGGGTGGAGTCGGCCATTTCATGCTCATTGGTGAGAACAGACCAGTGTCAATTGAAGATGTTGAGGGTAATTTTTATCTCGAGGATGAGGACATTGGAAATGCACTTGTCCCCACTGTCGCTGCCCGTTTGAACGAGTTGAATCCGGACGTTGAGCATCAAACAGCGACAATTGACCAATGGGATGACCTGGTGGCCACTGTTGGGCCCAAAGTGGGCAACTATGACTTGATTGTTACTGATAGACCCTTGAAATTGTCACTCCGTGCTGAAGACCCGCCTGTTTTGGAGTTGCAAGCCAGGGGTTTCTATGCCTTTATTCATGTCAGATTCGAGGAGATCTGTGTCGTTGACTCGCACCTGGCCATCCCGGACGACCTCAAGCTCTTGAAGCCATGGCCAGAGCTCACTGAGTACTGCGAATCATTCCCGCTCGAGAAACTGAGCACAGATGAGTTGTCCAACGTGCCGTTCCCGGTGATTCTCTATCAACTGTCGCGACGCTGGTGTGCGCAGAAGGGGGGTCAATTGCCATCGAGAAAAGAGCTGGACTCTTTCAAGAAGGGCATCCGTGAACTGTGTCCACGTGAGGACTTGCTCAATTTGGAAGAGGCTTGCCGGAACTCCCATACTATTGCCATGAAAACTGGGCCACAGGGATTTGGTGTCTTGGACACTTTGGCACCGAGACTCAACGCGGTTTCATCGACATTTGCAAATCTCAAGGGAAGTTACAATGACAAGTTTTGGGTTTTGACTTATGCATTGAATGAATACGTTGCTGAGAATGGACAGTTGCCTGTCTCTGGCTCTTTGCCCGACATGGACTCGGACACTTTGAACTACCTGAGGTTAAAAGAGATCTACCAACAAAAGTTCCAGGACGACATGGCCAACTTTAAGAGTCATCTCCAACAGACTATCAATGAGTTTGGTATCAATTTTGGCGTTGAAGAGGAGATGATTGTCAAATTTGTCAAGCACTGCCGTATTGTGAACTGTTCCACCTCGCACAACGTCCCCTTGTCGTTATCCTCTATCCCCAATCCTACAGAGAGCAAGTATAAACTAATTGCATATGCCCTAACACTGCTCGATTCTATTGCAGAGGAGGCTGCACTGGAGAATTACGATGCCATCCTGGCCAAGGCTGGTGACGCCGTCAAAGACGACAAGACTTTCCAGGACGTCCTCTATGAGATATTGAGATCCGACGGACAGGAACTTTTGAACATTGCTAGCATTGCGGGTGGTGTCGGTGCGCAGGAGTCCCTGAAGCTCCTCATGAGACAGTACGTCGCATTGGATGGTATTTGGGTGTTTGATGGCACGGACTGTACGAGTGAGAGATTCAAGGCTTGCGTGCCATGAAAAAAAGAACACTAATAATGATGTTGATGTAGATTCAAACTGCTAGCTGGTATTTGTGCTTTTGGTAGGGTGTAGGGTGGGGGTGAATTCGTTCCCCCCTACCAACATGGTAACAGGGTAACCCCAGTGTCACATTTATCAAAGGGCGGCTGCGGGGGAGGGTGGTCCTCCCGCAAACAAAACGGCCAGGCACAGCAGACAATGAAGAAAGTCGGCATCTCCCGCTTCCACACGACAAACACCCAGTCATCATCCTATAGCACTCTCTCGTCGAACTTGAACTCGACGCGATCGGCGCAATTGCAGACACAGCTCACTCTGTTCAAGGAGATCTTGCTGTCCTCGTCAGACAAGTTGATGCAATCGCCGAAGCACAGGGCCAAGTTCCTGTCGTTGTGTGCGAAGATAGGAATCAACCCGCTCGGGCTCTACGACAAGAAGCTCGACTTTAACGAGTTCTACAGCTATCTGTGCCTGAAACTGGTCGAGTTCTGGAACGAGACGCGTGGGCTGAATGGCGGGCTGCTGCCGCTTGGTGCCTTTGAGAAGAAGTACTGTGCCAACGACGGCGTCGAACTGACTGACCAGGACTGGCTGATGGTTATGAAGTCGTTGCAGGTGCTGAACCCTGGTGTCAACCTGATTGAGCTCGGCGGGGCCAAGTTCATCAGCTTTGAGGACCAAGGGTCCGTGACGTCTGGCCTGGAAAACCAGCTGTTGGGTGAGATCATGACCAAAGGATGCGCGTCTGAGCAGGAGCTGCTTCACAGGTTTGCCTTCGACGAGCTCAGCGGGTACCAGATCAAAGAAGTGATCAGCAGGCTGGTGATGAAGGGCTACGTTTGGATCGACGCGTATCAAGGTGTCACCACGTACTGGGACCCGTCAATGATGAGTCTGTAGTGAAAATAAATAGAATTTCATGTGTGGTATTGCTAAACTTTCTGCCTTTTGATGGCCCGTTCGCTGTCAAATGTGTCATTGGCGAGATTTAAAGTGTGGATGATGCGGCTGTAATCGGCCTTGATGTTCTCATACGCCGTTTGGAGCTTGTCGTTTCTCACGCTCTTCTCAAATTCGAGCAGCCCTTCCCTGTTCTTCTCAAACAGTCTCTTCTTGATCAGCAGCCGGGCCACTTTGACGTTCTTCTCGTTGTAGACGAACGCGAGCTCAACGACTTTCCTGAACTGTTGCAACTCAATCTTGTACTTCCCCGCCTGCTCTCGGAACCACTCCAGGTCAAATTTGGAGACGTCCAATGGGAGGCTGTCAATGAAGCCGTTGACAAACAAGCGTTGGAAATCACAACGGTATCTCAGGTCGTCAAACTTCTCGTTGGGATCCTCGACGGTGATTTCGACAACCAGGTCATCTTTCATCCAATAGTCCACCAGTGAGTCGTATAAGTGGGCCCCGTGCTTATGGGATTGGTACGGTGGGAACACCACAAACTGGGAGATCTTCTTCCTGTTCTGGTAGCCTCGCTTGTAATCCCAGTTGTCGAATTGGTCCGATGCGGTGAACTTGAAATAGGTGTAAGTGGTGGCAAAGCCAATAATCTCCTTTGTGTCTGCACCTGTGATCAGGAAGAGATCCCATAGCGGGTCCGTCGCGTCAATGTAGGAGCCAGCCTCAATGAACATAACGACAAAGATCTGGAGACGTTGCAGCAGACCGTTCGTCGCCAGCTTGAGCTTGTGGATGTTGAACTTCCGGCTGTCGGTCTCGTACGATGCAATCAGCTCGCCGTTGCGCACGTAGTCCAGCTCCTCTCTTTCCTTCTTCACTTGCAACTCCCAGGCAGCCTCGTCGGCAAAGACGGTGCAGTCAGGCAACCACTCCTTCAACTTGTCGGTGATCTCCGCGTCAACTTCGACTCCATCGATCTTCTTATCGAAGGTGACGCGCAGCAAGGGCAGGAAGCTCACTGAGTCGAACTTGAGGTTGATTTTGAGGTTCTTGAAGCCAAAGATCTGCTCCGCGTCGCCAAAGATAGGATACGTGAAGCGCGGGTGGAAGGAGAAGGTGCCACGCGAGTCGTCAATGGAGACTGTGAGTGCCTCGTTGGAATTGACTGTGTAGGTGTCTGGATTGTACGACATGGATCACGCGACTGCAGTGGTTTAAAACAGTGGGTGAGCTGTCGTCGTGATACTTTTTTTTTTTGGCACTGGTAGCCCAACCGCGTTTTGGCGTTCCTAATGTTTGTTTTCGGTTTTCGATAGATCGTTATATAAGCAGAGACAACACCGGCCCATCGGCCATAGCTGATCCGATGGGCCTCAGGTCCAAGTAAAAGCATCAGTAGTTCCTCTGTGGTTCGTGAAATTCCAAAAATTGTTTAAATAATTAGATGAATTATGGCTGTCGCCAGAGCTCTTTTATTCGACCAGCCCCTGCCGAAAACCAGGTAACACATTCAAGAAACTTGATGACCCTGCCCTATCGCCACTTCAAGGAGTTTCGAGGGCTCCGGGTCTGTTGCTCTGTTGATTTTTTTTTTTTTGCCCGATACGTCGTATATAGTGAGGAGATTTAGACTCGATACAAAAGCTGTCATTCCTGTTCTGTTCTTCTAGAACTATAAGAACTCCGCATCCTTGTAAACAACCTCGGGGCCCTTGGGACATCTCTCCGCGTGCTCGGGTAATCGGCCCGGAACAGACGTGTGTCTTCACGTGACTCGCATTTTTGTTTTTGCTTTCTTTTTTCTGGGTAAACACCGCCAAACAAGAAAAACAAAAGCCGAAGGCGTAGATAACACAATAAAGAAAACTGTAACCTCTCTCGGCAGCGACAGAATCCAGATTCCATTCGAAGACGTCCGGCTTCTTGTTCCCCCTTGCTCCTGGCCCTCATGCAGCCATCCCACAAGCCATCCAAACTGGCTTCGGGCTCGTTGTCGTTACGCGACAGCAGCAACGGCGCTGTGTCGCCCACCTTGCTACACTCCGAAGGGCCTTTCTCCGCGGGCCCTGCTCATCCCACAACAACAACAACAACTGCTGCTGCTGCTACTCCCGTGCAGCCTTCTATGGCCAGTTCCTGTGCCAGTTCTGGGAAGCGCAGGAGAGAGAGCGTCAAGCCCGCTTTTGTGACGAAGCTGTGGGCCATTGTCAACGATTCCGAGAGCAGCGACATCATCGACTTCACCGCAGCAGGCGACTCGTTCGTCGTCAAGGATAAAGACAGACTGTTGGAAGAGGTCCTCCCGCGCTACTTCAAGCACTCCAACTTCTCCAGTTTTGTCCGCCAGCTCAACATGTATGGCTGGCACAAAGTGCAGGATGTCACCTCCGGCTCCTTAGTCTCGGAGAACATCTGGGAGTTTGTCAACCCAAAATTCAAGAGAGGTATGCCTGAACTGCTCAAGCTCATTGTTCGTAACCGCCCACTTGTCGGTGACGAAGATAACCCAACAGACGAGACTCAGAGCCACGCGCCAGCCATGGAGATGATGGATATCAAGGCGTTGATCTCCGAGCTAAACACCCTCAAAGCGAACCAATCCAAGATCACCCACGAGCTGGTGAGGGTTAGAAGTGACAATGAGTTGCTGTGGTCCGAGCTGTTCGAAAGTAAGGAGAAGAACAACTTGCAAAAGGAGAAGGTACACAAGATTCTCCAATTCTTGGCTTCTGTCTATGGCAACAGACTCAACCAAATCGACAATGAAGCCATCAAGAATTATCTTCAACCCCAACTGAAAAACAGTGCACTGAGTCAACCTACTGAGAATACCCAGCAATTGACCAACTCTCAACAACCAGCAGCGGCAAGGGCTCAGCAACAGCCTGTCCAGCAACAACCTGCGCCGCCCCAACAACAGCCAACAACAGCTTCGTCTGCGCCAAACCAACACAACCTCACCCAGCAAGCACCAGATGTGGTCCAGAGCCCACGTCTACTGAAGCAATACCAGTCGGGCAGTTTTGACTCACAATCAACAACGGACACAAGCACTTCCTCCTTCATGACAGTTCCACCCGAAGAATTACCTCTGCAGGAGATAACGAGACCACCAACCACGCACCGGTACCCAGAGCCCGGAATGTATCACAATGGATACCAAGTGACCTCTCCATCAGCAATGCCCCCTCCGACACAGCACCAACAACAAACGGGTGCTCCGCGTGTCCATCCGCAGTCTCATCAGGTGTATGGCACAACCCAGACTTCGCTGACTATGTCCAGGGATAAGAGGGTTTCGCCATCAGTGAGTCAGGTGGTGAGACCAGGCGCCTCGTTCCAGGAGCTCACTAACTCAATTGATCAGCAGGGTCATGAGATTGATGAGCTGATATCTCGCCTACAATGCCAGCAAGCACACGAACAAGCCAATAATGGATCGGGCAAGTTTGATCTGGATGACTTCCTGAGGCCTGAAGTCACCCTTGATGAGCTTAATGGTAGGGCTTCCAGAGAGCTTGATGCCAACGATTTGTCCGTGTTGCAAAATGCATCGTTGTCAAATGCACATGTACCCCTGCTGCCATCTGGCGGTGGCGGTGGTGGTAGTGCTCCTGTGGTTGCAACCCCGACCACAACCATTGCACTCACAACGCCAGCAGCAGCAGCAGCAGCAGTGTCTGCTGCTGAGAACTTGATGGACCCGTCGCAAATGCCTGCGCCAGTGGTTGCAACAGGTATAGGGCACCCATTGCAACCACTGATGCCCCTCAGTGCCCCAGGTCATGATCCCCTGATGACTGTGGTGCCTATTGGTCATCCAGATTTCAATATGCCGTACTTCCAACCTCCACTGGTTCCTGGGGTGCCACCACAGGCGCCTCCAGGTTACATGCATCCTCAACAGCATTATGTCCCTGGTGGCTACCGTCCATACTATGTGCCCACAGGAGTGCCATATGATTATACACAGCAGCAGCCGTCGTATTCCGCACCATCAAACTATGAAACTCGTCCGCCGCTGACCAAGAGAGGCACTGTTCAAGAGATTAACGAACAAGGAGGCATGGACTTTTTGGGCAGCCCTTCAGCCAAAGAGGAGAAGAGCAGAAAGTCAGGCAATGACGGGTCTTTTGTTGGGAAGCGAAGAAGAAGCGGCTGCTGACGTATGAAGGAGGGAAGGGAGAAAAGAAAAGAAAGTATGATGAAAAGAGCATTATGCAAACCGATACTTTGGAAAACTGCCTTTTATTTTAATGACAAGTCACACTTTGTGATTACGAACTGATATATATTGCAATATTTAATGTTACGAACTTTATAATGATTAAGTGCCATTGGGCCTCATACAAGCCTTGAGTTTAAACCGCTTCTTGTGCAGTGCATCTCTCTCATTATCCACGGTATTTGTGCCAATTTTGGATGTTGTCATGAAGATTGAGGTAGTTTTGGAGCAAGTTCACACTCCTTATCAACAGGTAATTGTACTTCAGCTGTAAGTTGTTGATCTCTATCAAATATTTGGGGTCGACGTTGACTTGCGGAAATTCTAGGTTCTTCTCCAGGCTCCCCAGTCTGTTCAAATTCTGGATAAGGGTCCTGATGTTATCACGCTCTGCCAGTATGATATTTCTCTTGAGTTCCAGCTCGTCGTCGGGTATCAGTGCAGCTCTGATGTGGAGTTTGTCAAGCGTTACCAGCAGTTTCTTGAGCGGAGGCCGTTGGACAATGTGACTGTCCAGGAGCTTCTGGAGACTCTTCAAGGAGTCAAAGACAGTGGTCTGTGTATCGTCTGAGTTGATCACCGTATCCAGGGTCCGAATCCTTGCTGCCAAAGTTTCCATGATGCGATCAAGGTGCTCTTTCTGCTTTAAGTGTCAGTTTCCAACGCGTTGTCCCGAAATGAAGTGTAAACAAACCAGCAGGGCTGCAAAACCATTACCACAAGGGGATACTTTCCTTTTTTGTCGTAATTTTCTAGCCTGTTAATTTTGGGTCCGCGAATCTGTCGACAACATTGAAAAACAAACAACGGTGCTCCCACCTTATTACGGTCGTTTTAAAAAGGTTCTCAAAACAAAACATAATATGGTAAGTGACTTTGGTGGAATGGGACCCTTGTCAAAGCATTGTCGGGCCTACTTGTCAGCACGTGTCAATTTCCAACGGAGTTGACTTGTCTAGCGAATGCTGTTTGGTGAAGAAAGCCTGAACGCCTCCCCCTCCCCCCTTTGACAAGGTCCGATAAGAAGATGTCCAGAATTAACAGAATTGGTGCCCACAGTCCAGATCCGGTGTTGTTGTCGCAGACGAGTCCATCAAGGCTTTCAACGAATTGAAGTTGGGTAAGAAGGTCAAGTTTGTGTTGTTTGAGCTTAACGACTCCAAGACGGAGATTGTTGTCAAGGAGCAATCCGAGTCCGCTGACTATGACGACTTCCTAGGTAAGTTGAACGAGAACGAGGCCCTATACGCCGTCTACGACTTTGAGTTCGAGGTTGCCGACGGTGGCAAGAGATCCAAGATTGTCTTCTTCACCTGGATCCCAGACACTGCCCCAATCAAGTCCAAGATGATTTACGCCTCCTCCAAGGACGCTCTAAGAAGATCCTTCAACGGTGTTGCTGCTGACATCCAAGGTACCGACTTTGATGAGGTTGCCTACGAGACCGTTTTGGATCTTGTCTCCAAGGGTGCCGGTAACCACTAGGTTTCGTATGTGCTCGCTCCTCTTTTTAACTTATTGCCCTACATGTACACTGAAAACTCATCCATGAAAAAGTTTAATGGGGGCCCTGTATTAGCTAGCTATCTCACGTCGTTGTAGCTTTCTTTTTTCCCAGTTGTGGAAAATAACTCACTGGTGTCATATCTCCAATGGCTGCAAAACACCCTATAAGAGACCCGCAATCTCCAAGAAATAGTTGATGTACCCGAGCACGTTTTGAGCGACCCATTGACCAGCCTTCTTCTTATTTGTGCCACTGGCCCTGGCGACACCTTTGCCGTTCAAGTAGCACACAACTTGCACTTCGGAGTTGCTGACTTTAAAGGTCTTGTACTCGGCAGGTGGGTACCTGTTGCTGATCAGGAACGAGTTGAGTCTCTCCTTGGATGAACTGGAAACCTCGTTCTCATCCTTCGGGTCATGGAAGAGGTGAATGTGCGGGTCTACTGTGATATTTGGGTCATGGTCCACCAGCGAAGCAGCCTGTGCAACTGCCTGAACCGGTGCAGACCGTCCCTGTTGCTGGTAGTAAGAGTCTGCCAGGGGTTGTGCCTGTTGTCCTTGGTACTGCTGCCGCTGCTGCTGCTGGGGGTGTTGATGTGGGGGTGCTGGGGAAGTGGAAGAGTCAGACAAGGCATCTCTCGTGAAAGCCCTCGCCTTGTCAAGGACATCGGTACTGTAAAGCACCGACGATGCCACTTTTGTTCGGGCTTCCTCTTCAGTTCCTCCACTCCCTGTCCCAAGAACGAGGGAGTTGCATGTGTACTGGACCAGGAATAGCTCCTTCCCATCCTCCAAAGTTGCCCTGTGGAGAATTCTGCATTTGGTTCCGGGAAGCTCATCCAAAAGTCTTGCCTCTGCGTTATTCGAGGTTGGCGAGCTGTGATCCAAGTCGACAAAGAGAGCTTCTAACAAGATTGTCAGCCACTCTTTAGCCTCTTCCTTCTGCTCACTCAGGGCCAACGCACCGAAAAAGGCATAAAAGTTCTCGTGCGGCACTGTGCCGTGGTCCTCCCCGTCCTGCAACGACGCGTAAAGCTGATTCCAATGACGTGGGAGCCTGTCATCTTCAGCGTACATGGTAAAGTCTTCAATCTCCCTATCGGGGAATCTCTCCTGGGCAATCTCAGCGACTGCGAGGTAGTAGAATCTTCTCCCATACGCCACCAGGTTCCCGAGAGACTCCTTGCTGTCAAACTGCGCTTTGTACGTGGCATTGATGATGTGTGGGATAGCAGGGAGAAAGAATGGGGACTTGTTGATGAATTGACGCATGATCATGTCGTCGTCAAAGTCATTGTGGTTGACGCTCTCCAGTTTGTCAAAGATGGGCAGCAGTCCCATGTCGTAGTATTGTTTCAAATCGAGGCCAAATGCAACCAGAGGGTTCTGCAGAGACAAGAGTAGACGCCTGTCCCGGCAGCGGGACTTGAACTCTTCGACCGTGTACTTCGAGGGGAAGTGTACTATGCTGCCGACGGCGTCAAGCAGGTTGGCAACGTGGAACGAGATGGTGGCAACCTCGTCCTGGGTGAGACTCTTGTCAACGCTGGCGAGATGTCTCTTGTTGGCCAGCGAGACGATCTGTGTGATCTCTGTGTCAGACAGGGACCGTTTACTGCCATTGTCCGGTGTCCCATTAGAACCGCTCATCGTTGCCGGCAGTGGCGTTGGCAGTGGCCTCTCCAAGGCGATGTTACTACTATATATTACATGATTAAGCCAGAATAGGCGATATTCGCGGGGTTTCAATCGGAACAAATGTTGCCGAGCTACAAGTGCGCGGCGCCCCTCCCATTTTCAAACTAGTATAAACATTTCAAGCTTTATGTCAAAAACATAAAAAAAAAACTTTATAATGAATTATAATCCGTAGTTTCCTCCCAGAACCAAAACTGTAAATCATTACTTATCAAAGAAAAAACGAAAAAGGCAATGCAGCAGCTTTTTATTTTGTTTCTTTCAAAGCAAAACTGAGGGGCCATTGAGGGGTGACCCCCCGAATTTGTGGGTTTCAGATAGTCAAGTCGTTGAGCAACTCGTCCTCGTTGAGCTGGAAGCTGATGTACAGCAGCTGGTAGTCGTGCAGATCGTACACAACCTTGTCCACCTTCTTGTACTTCTCAAGGCCTCGCAGGTTGGCCAGGGCGAGGTAATTCTCCTCGTGGAACTTGTTGGTGAAGAAGTTCAAGGAGAACTTGCCCGGCTGGAACACGTTGATCACCTTGGACAGGATCGTCAAGTTGGAGAGGCCGTGTGCTAGCGGATTGACGTTGGACTCAAAAGAGGCATAGCTCCAGTCCTTCTCCGGGGTAACGTGCAGCGTGTAGTAACTGTCGCCGTCCAAAATGGTGTTGGACGAATAGCCACACGGGGTGAATTGGAAAGCATCGTGGACTCCCTCAGTGCCCTGGTTGTACACATTGTTGAGTCCCGTGTTGTTCGAGGTGGAGTTCCCGAGGAAATGGCCCAGGTCATCGGCACCGTCAATCTCAAACCCAGGTTTGCGCGATGTGTTGAACAGCTGCGCCCTCGACTGCGACAGGTCGGTCATCAGGATCTCAAACGTCTCGTCAATTGGCATTGGCATTGCCGCAGACTCTTGCAACGTCGTGTATAGGTGCCAATGAGAGTTGTCGATGCGGCCAATCAGGTAATGCGACCCATTGGTGAAGAACTGGTTGAGGTACTCAACCTCGTCATCCCACGACTTGTGCACAGAGATCTGCTTGTGCGGGAAAATGAAGGATCTTCGTGAGTAAAACACTCTGAACGGCTGGGTCTGCGCTGCGTCAACGACAAAGCTCCAGTTCAGCTTGGCCTCAACAAGTCTGAAGAGGGCATCGAGGCATAGCAAGGTTGTTGTCGTGCCGCAGGTCTTGAGGACAAGCTTGTGGTCGTAAACAAACAGTGAGGACTCGCTGAGCAGGAAGGCATCCAACTTCTCCGTCGACTTGATCGAGAGAATCTTGCAATTGACCAAGTCCAGGATGTTGGACCACTCGTCAAATGAGATGCCTTGTCTCAACGTCTTGGAAGCGTCCGGAATCTCGTGCTCGTTGCGGTAGAACCAGATCTCAAGCAGCTTCTCTGGGCCTTCAAAGGCCTCTGACGAGTCCAAATTGACCGACAGCTCGTGGTCAACAAAGGACTTGGAGTCGACTGGCTGGATAGGGGACATTGCTAGGGTTGTCGATGGATGGGATGTGACAGGAAAGGATCGTGAATTTTTCACCGAGCTGGGAGGAATTCTCTCGGTGACGATGCGGGTGGTTCAGAGGATGAGATGCGGCACGGTGACTGCGAATGGACAGACTTTGAAAAGAAGTTTAAGACGCTTTTTTCCACTTTTTTTTTTTTTTGTTCTCGAGGGCAAAGCGAAGCTCATCGCGGCCTTTGGAAAAAATTTTCCAACAATAATGAGAGAGTATAAATCCTAAAGGGTGAGAAATTTGCAATTATGTCGAGATATTCAGAGTTTAAAGTCCCTACTCAGTAATGTACAGATTTCTATACAGATAATTGCGCCCATTTTTTTGTTTCCCCAGTATGAAACTCATGTTATTATTGATAACGCTTGCAAGGCAATAGATGAGCGATTAAAAGGGATGTTCAATATCGGATCTCCACGTTAGCACAAACGTCTGTTCTTGAAGCTGCCCTGGAGGGCCAGAACAGCAATTCGAATCAATACAAAACGCATCGATTGCAAGAGCAGAGTCCTTACTTCAAAAAAAACATAAGAAGGAAGGAATACTTCAAAGCCCCGGCTTCTTTTTTATAGGCTTGGGGTGGTAGAGGTTACCCGGTTTGCGAGAAACTGGCTACGAGGGGGAGTTCAAAAGAGATGAGTCTCAATTGCCAGGGGGTGCCTAATCCTACTCTTCAGTCTGCTCAGTCCTCCATTTCTCGAAGGCCGCTCCCTTGGCAAACCAATCCACGTAATTGACTCTATTCTCGAAAACATAATACTCCGACGCTTTTCTGATCTCGTCCTCCACAATTGCTTGGTTCATGTAAACACTTTTTAAAGTGGTGGCCGGCACCACCAATCTCTTTGGATCCACCAGGGACAGCTTGGCAACGTTCTGAGTCTTTGGGTAGAATATGAGCGCCTGCACAACGAATAGCACCAGAGACGCGACAACCTCCAAGACAATGTCAGGAGGGAAAGGGGGGCTCAATGGGTGCAGTTTCGAGTGATGCACAAACTCATACGACGAGTACGCGGCGTGTGTAAGCAAAATTACTGCTAGCGAAGTTAACAATGAAGGCATTCGTTGTATAACCTGATGATCTGGGAGGCTGACAGAGTACGCCACGAAACTGACAGAAAACAAGGAAGAAAGAAAGAAGAAGAAAAAAACAGGCGCTGACGTAACCAGTATCACGTGCAGATCCCGCGAAAAGGGGAACGTTGCTGACGCTGGCCAATCAAAACAGCGCCTTCACATGTTTCCCGCTAAACAGGAAACTTTCGCGCTCATCGCGAAAAAAGAAAAGCAGGAAAAACTCTTTTTCGTTTTTTTGGTTTTTTTTTTTTTTTTTCGCAGTAAATTTCTTTTTGTTGGCCACTGTATAAAAAAAAAAATTTTTCCTTCTCGCTTTTTTCTCTTCCCTTACAAACCACCTCAACCAACCAAACAATGGCTGACTCTGTCCAAGTTTTGGGTGAATTGTTCACTAAGTTGTCCGTCGCTACCGCCGACGAGAGAGCTGCCGCTGCCTCCAGCGTCGCCTCTTTCCTAAACGGTTCCATCATTGAGCACGATGTCCCAGAGGAGTTCTTCAAGCAGCTAGCAAAGTCTGTTGCCGACAAGAAGGCTGGTGTCAACGCCCTAGAGGCTGTTGCCCACATTGCCTCTGAGACTGGCTTGTCCCCATCTGTTGAGCCATTCATTGTTGCCTTGGTTCCAGAGATTGCCGCCAGATCTGGTGACAAGGATGCCGAGACCAGAGACGTTTCCGCTAAGGCCCTGCTAGCCATTGCCAAGTCGATCAACCCACACGCTGTCAAGTCCTTGTTGCCTCACTTTGTCAAGTCTCTTTCCGAGACCAACAAGTGGCAAGAGAAGGTTGCCGTCTTGGCTGCCATCTCCGCCCTTGTCGAGCACGCTGAGGCCCAGGTTGCCTTGAGAATGCCTGAGTTGATCCCAGCCCTGTCCGAGGCCATGTGGGACACCAAGCCAGAGGTTAAGAAGGCTGCGACCGCCACCATCACCACTGCCACCCAGACTGTCCACAACAAGGATATCGAGAAGTTCATTCCAAAGTTGATTGAGTGTATTGCCAAGCCAACCGAGGTTCCAGAGACTGTCCACATTTTGGGTGCCACCACTTTTGTTTCTGAGGTTACCACCGCCACTCTGTCCATCATGGTTCCATTGTTGTCCAGAGGTTTGGTTGAGCGTGACACTGCCATCAAGCGTAAGGCTGCCGTCATTATCGACAACATGTGTAAGTTGGTCGATGACCCACAGGTTATTGCCCCATTCTTGGAGCTATTGTACCCAGGTTTGAAGGCTAACTACACCACCATTGCCGACCCAGAGGCCCGTGACGTTACCTTGAGAGCCGTCAACACCTTGAAGAGAGTTGGTGCCATCCCAGAGGATGACGTCATCCCAGAGGTTTCTACCGCTGGTGACCCAGAGGTTACCAAGAAGGAGTTGACCAACATTTTGTCTGAGAACAAGATTGAGGTTGCCGACAGATTTGGTATTGTCTTGAACTACGCCGCTTCCATTGCTGGTGACTTGATTGACGAGAGAATCATTGACCAAGCCGCTTGGTACGAGCACTTGACCAACTACTTGACTGTCTTCTTGCACGAGAAGGAGGCCAAGGCTGACATTGACGAGTGGAGAAAGCGTGCCATTGACAACATCCCAGAGCCACCAAAGTTCGAGGATGAGGAAGACGAAGGTGAGGACTTGTGTAACTGTGAGTTCTCCCTAGCTTACGGTGCCAAGATCTTGTTGAACAAGACCCAATTGAGATTGAAGCGTGCCAGAAGATATGGTCTATGTGGTCCAAACGGTGCTGGTAAGTCCACCTTGATGAGAGCCATTGCCAACGGCCAAGTTGAGGGTTTCCCAACCCAGGAGGAGTGTAAGACTGTCTATGTCGAGCACGACATTGACGGTGAGGAGGATGACACCTCTGTCGTTGACTTTGTCTACAACGAGGGTAACTTGGGTACCAGAGAGGAGATTACTACCAAGTTGCAAGAGTTTGGTTTCTCCGACGCCATGATTGCCATGTCCATCCACTCTCTATCTGGTGGTTGGAAGATGAAGTTGGCCCTTGCCAGAGCTGTCTTGAAGAACGCTGATATCTTGTTGTTGGATGAGCCAACCAACCATTTGGATACCGTCAACGTCGCCTGGTTGGTCAACTACTTGAACACTTGTGGCATCACCTCGATCATTGTTTCCCACGACTCTGGTTTCTTGGACAACGTTGTCCAATACATTATCCACTACGAGGGTTTCAAGTTGAGAAAGTACAAGGGTAACTTGTCTGCTTTCGTTGAAAGAGTTCCATCTGCCAAGTCCTACCACGAGTTGGGTGCCTCTGACCTTGAGTTCAAGTTCCCAGAGCCAGGTTTCTTGGAGGGTGTCAAGACCAAGCAGAAGGCCATTGTCAAGGTTTCCAACATGACCTTCCAATACCCAGGTACCACCAAGCCACAAATTCAAGACATCAACTTCCAATGTTCCTTGTCTTCCAGAATTGCTGTCATTGGTCCAAACGGTGCTGGTAAGTCCACCTTGATCAACGTTTTGACTGGTGAGTTGTTGCCAACTGATGGTGATGTTTACGTCCACGAGAACTGTCGTATTGCCTACATTAAGCAACACGCCTTTGCCCACATTGACTCCCACTTGGACAAGACTCCATCCGAGTACATCCAATGGAGATTCCAAACTGGTGAGGACAGAGAGACCATGGACAGAGCTTCCAGACAAATCAACGAGAACGATGAGCAGGCCATGAACAAGATCTTCAAGATTGAGGGTACCCCAAGAAGAATTGCCGGTATCCACTCCAGAAGAAAGTTCAAGAACACCTACGAGTATGAATGTTCCTTCACCCTTGGTGAGAACATTGGTATGAAGTCTGAGAGATGGGTTCCAATGATGTCTGTTGACAATGCCTGGATTCCAAGAGGTGAGTTGGTTGAGTCCCACTCCAAGATGGTTGCTGAGGTCGATATGAAGGAGGCCTTGGCTTCCGGTCAGTTCCGTGCCTTGACCAGAAAGGAGATTGAGCAACACTGTAACATGTTGGGTCTAGATGCTGAGTTGGTTTCTCACTCCAGAATCAGAGGTTTGTCTGGTGGTCAAAAGGTCAAGTTGGTCTTGGCTGCCTGTACCTGGCAAAGACCTCACTTGATCGTTCTTGACGAGCCAACCAACTACTTGGACAGAGACTCTTTGGGTGCTTTGTCCAAGGCCTTGAAGGCTTTCGAGGGTGGTGTCATTATCATTACTCACTCTGCCGAGTTTACCAAGGACTTGACCGAGGAGGTCTGGGCCGTCCTAGACGGTAGAATGACCCCATCTGGTCACAACTGGGTTGCTGGTCAAGGTGCTGGTCCAAGAATCGAGAAGAAGGAGGATGAAGGTGACAAGTTCGACGCTATGGGTAACAAGATTGCCTCTGCCAAGAAGAAGACCAAGCTATCTTCTGCTGAGTTGAGAAAGAAGAAGAAGGAGAGAATGAAGAAGAAGAAGGAGATGGGTGACGCTTACGTCTCTTCTGACGAAGAGTTGTAAGGAAGTTGATTCAAATTCTAGATTTTTGTTTTGTCTTTTCTTCACCTTCTGAGTTTTAGGAAAGAGAGGTTCTGCATAGAGGTTTTGTTTTCTGGGCTTTTAATTTTATATATCTGGTAAAGTATGTTTAATTACTTCTTATTTTAGTGTAGTTGATGTATTTGTTGTCCAATACGACGTCCCTTCCCGCCCCTTTTTTAATTAATATTTGGGGTCTCGGTGTTTACAGTATAATATAGTGCTATCGTGACCGGGTAATCTCAATTCGCCTCCATAGTTTTTAGGGCTGACATTTTTATTTGGGGTGCCACATTGTCCGCAATCTCCAGGACGAGCTATTACAATTGCACCAACAAAAATGTCCAAGGAAGAAGTCATTAACGATCTCAGTGATGAAGAAGTTTTGAATACCGCGGCTGTCGACACTGCTGTTGCTGTCGATGAGAGCGCTGAAGGAAAGGAGGCGGCTGATAAGGTTGAGGCGGGCAAAGACAAGGACAAGAACATGAACAAGGATAAGGAGGAGGATAAGAAGGAGGACACCAAAGAGGAAAAGGATGAGAAGCCAGCTGTGGAGTCTCAGAAGGAGCCTGAAGAGAGTGAGGTGCCACCCCCAAAGCCAAGTCGTCCATTGACCCCAAAGCAAGAGGCGCAGAAAAACTTGAAAGAAGCGTTTCCAACCGTCGAGGAGAAGCTGATCACCACTGTCTTGATTGCCTCTGGCTATCAACTGGAGCCAGCATTCAACTCCCTGCTCTATTACTCCGACCCGGAGTCTGTCAGTGTTGATGATCTTGTGACCGAGTCCCTCGCTGCTGCGCAGCCATCTCTGCCACACCGTCCATCCCAGTTGCAACAGGACGAGCTCCTAGCTAAGCAACTGGACGAGGAGTTCAACAGAAAGGAGCAACGCCGTGCCGAGAGAAGAAGACACCACCAGCCACAGCAGCAGAACTCCTACCTCGATGATGACGGCGAGAACGCCTTCACCACCTTTGTCGAGAAGGATCTTCCTCAGTTGAAGGACCAGTTCAACAAGAACATTGAGGAGACCAAGACCAAGTTCAATTCGTGGGTTTCCGGCTGGAAGAAGAACTATCAGGAGACCCAGACCAAATTCCAGGAGTCCAGACAACAGCAGCAACCGAGTCAGTACAGGTTTGATGACGACCCAGAGGAGCTGGACCTCCAGAAGATCCACGGTATCTCCTTGAACGACAACTCTGGCAAGGATGACCTTTACACGTCTGGCTCCAACAAGAAGAAGTGGGAGCCTCTGGCTGGCACCAAACCAGAGCCAATCTCCAAGAACGATGACCACGGTGTTGTCGACGATGATTTCTTGCTTTCTGATGATGAGGCTGATGCTACAAAGTCCAAGAAGTAATACTCGAGTTCCATGTGCAAAATCCATGGCAAATTGTTGTGCAGTATCATACATTCTTTCAATTGTCCATATCAACGATCCAGTACAAAGTAGTTTGTGCACGAAACTGAGTGCTTAATAGTCGCTAACAGGTCATCTGAGCCATAAAAGCCCATGCGGTATAAGGCCATTCTTACATTCTGTCTACTAAGATCTACCGTTCAGGTCTCATCCGGGTCACCTACGAATTTCTCCAACAAGAAAAGCTCGCGTGGCGTAATGGCAACGCGTCTGACTTCTAATCAGAAGATTCTGGGTTCGACCCCCAGCGTGAGTGCTTACTTTTTTTTAATTTGTTTTTTTTTTTTCTCTGCAATTTGGAGAGAGAATGAATGACATTAGGCAGCCACCATTTGTTGAACGTTTTCAGATATAGCGGGGAAATCTGAGGCCGCCATTATTATTTATTCGACGGTTTTGGAAAGTTGCCTTGCCCCTTTTTTATTTTTTGGCCAGACACCCAACTACTACCACTTGTGTAGTACGCCAAATTGCACTACAATGACCTCCACAGAGAACCAGATCCCTGAGAACGTTCAAGGAGCCGTTGACAGCGACCCATGGCTCACTCCTTTTGCCGGGGAGCTTTCCAAGAGACGTCAGTTGGCTGACGACTGGCTCGCCAAGTTTGAGCAGGCCGAAGGTGGCATTCTCAACGTTGCCGATGGTTACAAGACCTATGGCTTCCACGTCAATGAGTCTACTGGTGAGATCACGTACAAGGAGTGGGCGCCAAGTGCTGAGAGGGCTTTTCTCGTTGGAGACTTCAACGGGTGGAACACTGAGTCGCACGAGCTGAGCAAGGACGAGTTTGGCAACTTTGCCATTGCCCTGCCAAAGGACACCATCGAGCACGACTCCAAGGTCAAGATTGTCCTCCAATTGCCTGGTGGTGAGCGTGTGTACCGGCTTCCCGCCTGGATCTGGAGGGCCACTGCGCCAGAGAAGGGCTCCACCTCGACGGTCTACGACGCCAGATTCTGGAACCCACCGCAGAAGTACCAGTTCAAGCACAAGAGACCACAGCCTTCTGAGAGCTTGAGAATTTATGAGGCGCACATTGGCATCTCGACGCCAGAAGCCAAGATTGGATCGTACAAGGAGTTCACCCAGAATGTGCTCCCAAGAATCAAGGACCTCGGTTACAACACTGTGCAGTTGATGGCGATTATGGAGCACGCTTATTACGCCTCTTTTGGTTACCAAGTGACCAGTTTCTTTGCCATCAGTTCCAGATTCGGTACCCCTGAGGAACTCAAGGAGTTGATTGACACTGCTCACGGCTTGGGCATCACCGTTCTCCTGGACGTTGTGCATTCCCATGCCTCGAAAAACGTGGACGATGGACTGAACAACTTTGACGGCACAGACTATCAGTACTTCCATGCCGGTGGCAAAGGATCGCACCCATTGTGGGACTCGCGCCTGTTCAACTACGGTAAGTACGAGGTTCTTCGTTTCCTGCTCTCCAACTTGAAGTTTTACCTGGATATTTACCAATTCGACGGTTTCAGATTTGACGGTGTCACCAGTATGCTGTACCTGCACCATGGTGTCGGTGCTGGTGGTGCCTTTAGCGGTGATTACAACGAGTACTTGCACCCAAACTCTGCCGTCGATTACGAAGCCATCACCTATCTCATGCTTGCCAACGACTTGATCACTATGATTGGCGACAGGGAAAAGACTAAAATGATCTCCATTGCTGAGGATGTCAGTGGCATGCCCACCCTCGGCCTACCACGTGCCATTGGTGGTGTCGGTTTCGATTACAGACTGGCGATGGCACTCCCAGACATGTGGATCAAGCTGTTGAAGGAGAAGCAAGACGAGGACTGGGACCTCAATGCCATCGTCCACACCTTGACCAATCGTCGTTACCAGGAGCGTGCCATTGGATACTGTGAGTCCCATGACCAGGCCCTTGTCGGTGATAAGACCCTCGCGTTCTGGCTCATGGACGCGGAGATGTACACCAACATGTCTGTCCTATCTCCACTGACCCCTGTCATTGACAGGGGTATTGCTTTGCACAAGCTCATCAGACTCTTGACCCACACTCTTGGTGGTGAAGGGTACCTGAACTTTGAAGGTAACGAGTTTGGACACCCGGAGTGGCTGGATTTCCCCAACGCCAACAATGGTGACTCTTACCATTACGCTCGCCGTCAGTTCAATTTGATCGATGACGAACTCTTGAGGTACAAGTTCCTTTACCAATTTGACAAGGCCATGCAACAGCTCGAGGCCAAGTATGGCTGGTTGCACTCGAGAGACATGTACATTTCCTTGAAGCACGAAGGTGACAAGGTGATTGTCTTTGAGAAGGCTGGTCTCTTGTTCGTGTTCAACTTCCACCCTTCAAACTCGTATACAGACTATAGAGTTGGTGTTGACGCTGCAGGTACCTATAAGGTTGTGCTCAACAGTGACTTGTCCGAGTTTGGTGGCCACAACCGTGTGGACAACGATGTTGAGTACTTCACCAGCGACCTGCCGTGGAACAACAGAAAGAACTTTTTGCAAGTCTACACGCCTTCGCGTACTGCCTTAGTGTTGGCCAAGAAGGAGTCAATCTGAAAGGCCCGGAGATTGAAGAGCACATTTGCTATTTACAATACGATCATAAGTAACTATTTATTTTTATTCAAGAGCTGGTTCTTAAATGTATCGTAGGTTCTTCCGGTAGCTTAACATCAAGTGGCTAAATTACCAGTCTCTTTTTTTTTTTTTTTTTTGCTTTGTTCAGCTTCTGTGCCCGAGAGGACCTATAAGGGCACTATTGTGTAGCCGTTACCCTGTCGTGATGCCCTATAAAAAAAACTTTTCGCCAATGAGCATTTCATCTTTTAATGTTTTAACCTTTCTTCAGATAGATAATTTTTGACTCTGAATTTAGATAGAACTTCTGGATGCCTTGCTACTATGCGCCAGAGGTGTGGACAGCAGAGCAATAGTGAAACTTTGGACGGCTCGAACTGGCCCGAAGATATGCTTTCTGTGTGTGTGTTCATTCAGTTTGTTGGCTGCCCGACACTTTCCTCATAGATCATCTAGTCATAGAGATGACTAGTGGTATACAAGAGGGAGGATAGAGAGAGCATTCGCTCAAGAGTGTGCTACAACGCAGTCTGGAATGAACCTAAAAATTGTTCTTCAACTCTCTGAGCCTTTTCATCACCTCAATCTTATCAGTGGATCCAACCCTCTCCTGAATGTTAGGGTCCTCTAGTCTCATGAATGGGTTGTGTGCCAACTCATCGCTTATGGTGAAGACGCCAGTGGCGATCTCGTTCTCGGTGGTGAATTTCTCCAACTTGTTTATGGCCTCGTTAGTTAGCACAGATTTGGCAAATTTGACGTTTGACTTGGTGTATTCATGGCCAGGATACACTACAGTCTCTCCCGGCAGAGATCCTAGCTTCTCGTTCAGTGCCACATCCATCTCTTGAGCGTCACCTTCAAAGAAACGGCCACAGCCAGCGATGAACAAGGTGTCTCCAGTGAAGACTGCTTGCTGCTGGGTGAGCGTGTCCCTGGCGTAGTAGCAAATGGAATCTTGTGTATGGCATGGCGTGTGAATCGCTGTGATGTCAATGTTCTCGCCCAGCGTCAGATGCTGGTGGTCCCTTGGCGTCACTGTCACCAAGGGCGAGTCCTTCCCAGCAATGATCCTGACACCAGCCCACTTAGCCCCAAAGTGCTCATTGCCGCCAGAGTGGTCCCAGTGATGGTGTGTGTTGACAATTGCGTCGATTTGGAGTCCAGCAGGAAGAGCAGCCTCGACATCGCTCGGGAAAGATGGGTCAATGATCCAGGACTTGTTGGTGGCATCGTCGGTGAGGATGTAACAGTAGTTATCGCCTTTGCCCCAGGACATCTTCAAGTGTCGGATATGCATCTTGCGAGTGAATTGAGATGTTATGCCGGTCAGTGCTCTGAGCATACAATCACTGGCAGATAAGGAGAGTGTTTTTTTTTTTTGTCCAAATGCTTGTGGCATTCTTGAGCTTTGCTTCTTGCCTTCCAAACTGATTGGTAATCCGCGCAGAGGGGCGGAAGTGAGGGGGGAGTGTGTCATGTGATCAATCACGTGTTCCTTTTCCTCCTCGCTCTGTTTTTCAGGTGTTCTTCGGAGATAGTCGGAGATATCTGTGTTTGCGATACCTCCGGTTGAAGCACAGGCGACAACAGACACATCATATAATTTAGGGGTGCTAGTAAATAAAAAAAATATGATATCCATACTTTCTCTCACCCCTGCAGTTCAAACCACGCACCCCACTCCCCTGACAAGATGCAGTTCACCCTTACCTTGTCCTCTTTGGTCGCCCTGGTCGCTGCCCAAACTACTGCCCGAGCCCAACCTAACATCGAATCTGGTCAGATCGGTTCCTTGGCCGTCATGCCGCTGGACTATGCCACCTGGGGTGGGAAAATCGACTATCAACAGGTCAGATTCAAGGAGGATGGCACCATTTACTTCAACGACAAGTCTGCCACAGGTCTCTCGAAATCGTCGATCCAGTCTGTCAACAACGCCTACATCACCTCAAACGGTCAGTTCAAGACCAACCCAAAAGGTACCGAGTTCTTCTTCAACATCGACCCAGTCTCCGGTCGTGTCTATGCTTCTGAGCAGAATACCGTCTCCAATGGCATCTACTACGTCCAGAAAGGGAACCTCTACTTCAACTACCATTCCATCTTCGTTGCCTGTCACGCCGGCGATGACTCCAGTGAGTGGATCCTTTGGTGGCGAGGCGCCTCCTCCATGGCTGTGTGTCAGCACGATTGGTTTCTAGTCAACTTGAAGACTTTCTCCACCGCTGGGGGCTCCCTTTCCGAGTACAAGCCAAACAACTTCCAAACATCGGTCGCGCAGACTGCCATCCAAAACACTGCCACCACCACGGCTACTGTCGGTCCAACGACGACCCGTGCCTCTGCCAACAACGCTGGCTCTGTCGGTATCGGTGCTGCTGCCGCTGCCGTTGCCATGGGCTTCCTTCTATAAGTCCCCGAAATGTGTGTGTAATACTTGAATGTCGCTTTATATGCGGAGACCCTGAAAGTCCGAGGACCCCGAAGTGCCTTTTTGGCTTACGTAAAGCGAGTTTTTTTTTTTTTTTTTTTTTTTTTTTTTTTTTTTTTTTTTTTTTTTT
>JAJMKO010000036.1:72302-82821 GCA_030569275.1 [Candida] sanyiensis | reverse complement strand
ATCTACAGTTCGGTGGAATTTTTTATCTCTGTCCTGCGGCAACGTACATGATATGGCACCAGACGGTCTCAATTGGTTATATCTATTCCATCAGACGAGTCGACGATAATCTCTGCAATCACGGTGCCGAGATGCAGTACTGGACCCTCGTCCCTAAGCTCGCAACTCACAACTATACGTCAGCGTTAGAAATACAATAATCGTACATAATATTGGGCCAATCACTTGTAAAACAGTGGCAGAGAAACAAAAACAAAAAGATAAAAGAGAAAGCTAACCATCGTTCGAAACTGGAGATCAACTCCAATCGTACTCTTTGATTCAAAAGAACTCTTTGAAGAAGCTCTTGCGCTTGGACTTCTTGCCCGAGACATCATTCACCTCCTTCTCATCGCCAGAGCCCTGGCTGAACCCGGAAAAAGTCTTCGCAAGCTTGTCCTCGCCTTCGCCGACAACGGGCTTGCCGGCGGCAGCTGGTGGCAGCGTCTCAACAATCTGCTTCTCATCGCGCAGGGCATCAATCTTCTCATTCTCCAAGTCGAGCAGCAACTTGAGCTTCTCGTGCTCGACATCATTCTTCTGCTTCTCGAGCTCCAACTTCTTGTGCTCCTTCTCCAACTCACCCTCCTTGTGCTTCTGCAACGCCACCTCCGTCTCCTTCTCGGAAATCTCCTTCTCCTTGGTCAACTTCTCCTCCTCGGACGTGGCCTGCTCAATGTCAACCTTCAACTGGGACAGCTGCTCCTCTAAATCAGCCAGCTCCTTGTGAGACGTCTCAATCAGCAGTTGTGAGTTGGCAATGTTGGTCACTTGCGACGCAGTAATGTCCTCAATGGCCAGTCTCTCCTGCTCCAACAGCTCCAGCTTCTCAGTCTCCGAGTCAAGGTCCTTTAAAATTGGCGCCAGCTTGGCATCTCTGTCAGCCTCCAGGCCAGTGAGCTCCTCTTTACGCTTACCCTCGGCCTCGGCAGCCTCAGCCGCCAGTCTCTCACTCTCGCCCTCCTTCTGTGCCAGCAACTCAGCCTTGCGTTTCTCGCCCTCAGCCTGCTTGGCAGCCAGAATCTCCTTGGTCTTTTCAAGCTCCTGTCTCTTGAGCTCCTCGAGCTCCTGCTTCGCCTTCACCTGCTTCGCCTTCTCCTCCTCCAGCTCGCGTCTTCTCTGCAGCTTCTCCTCCTCCTTCTGTCTCTTCTCCTCGAGCTTCTTGGCCTTCTGCTCCTGCTTGAACTCCTCGTGGGCCTGCTTCTGCTCATTCTGGATTCTCAACACCTCGGCATCCTGGGCACGCTGCGCGTCCGCCTTCTTGCTGATATCGGCAATGACGGGGTTCACGTGCTTGGCAGCAATGGCATCGAGCTCCTCCTGGGTCATGTACAAGCCACCGCCAATGTTGACTTTCCCTCTGTTTGGGTCCTCAGCTCTCTCGGTGTGCTTCTTTTGAGCCAGCTCAAAGGCAATCCTGTTGTACTCCGCGCTGTGCAACAGTGGGTTCTTGCCTCCAAGGTCTTTGTCAATGCCCTTGAGCGTGTTGGAGGCATTCAATGAGGCGGCAGCCAGCACTTTCGGGTCAACCAATTGGTTTCTGTAGACAGCCATGGCCTCAACGTTAGGGTCCTCTGGGAGCTTGTAATTCTGGGACGCCAATGCGCCAGACGCGGCAAAGTTGGCCAGGTCAGACACTGGTCTCTCTTGTGGACCATTGTTCAACTTCTGAGAAGCGAGCGCACCCGAAGCGGCAAACGTTGAGAGCTCAGAGTGGATATCATCCGTTTGCTCGAGTTGGTACCCGGCGCCGCCACTCTTGGCGGATGCCAGCCCCGAGCGAGAGACATCCTTGGCCGGGTTCGTGCGGTGCTCAATTCTGGACGCGGCCCTCTCTTCTGAGGCCTTTGTGATCTTGGACAGGTTGAGCGCGTGCTCTGGTCTCTTGGAGCCGTCCCTGACAGCGTCAAACTCGTAGAGGGACTCCAAATTCTTCGACGAGAGCGAGCTTGCGGCAATTGCCCTGGCGGACTGGTGCAGCGCCGCGGAGGCGGCACTTCCCTGGCTCTTACTCGAGCGCGCCTCCGCAATGGCCTTGGTGATTTTAGCATTCGAGGCGGCGGACTGGGCCTCCTGCGAGACAGCGTCCCTTGTCCAGCGGCCAGGCGCCTCCTCCTTGGCGAGCAAGGCGGCGGTTCTGGCGTCAGCGGCGGTGGTGCGTTTGTAAGTCTCGACTGTCAGGTCGGACGACGCAGCGAGCAAAGCGGCAGTGTCGGAGGCGGCGGTGGCGTTGGTGAAGCCGGTGCCTTGGGTTGCTGGCGAATGGTAGACGCCAGACTTGAGCTTTGCGCGGTAGGCGGCCTCTTTGGAGAGTGGCTTGCCGGCGGCCTGGTAGGCAGAAGTCTGGGAAATGCTGGAGTTGGCAATTGACATTGGGCGGGGTGCTTTTTTGTCAATTTGGTTTGAGTTCTGAGGGAAAGCAGCGTATATAAAACGCTTGCTCTCTCTATCTTTTTCCTCACTTTTACCTCTCTCAGACACCACAGACGTTCGCGAAATACAAAATAGAGAGGGAGGGATTATGTCATTCTACTGCGTCAGCTTACGTCATAAGGCTCGATATGCGGTCATGTACTCTCTCTCTCTCTCTCTCTCTCTCTCTCTCTCTCTCTCTCTCTGTCTCGATCCACCAGTCAAAGTCAGTCTGCACTTGTTAGAACTTCTTGGAGTAATGGTAAAAGTGTTCAAAGAACTGGAATCTGTCCGTGACAGAGATCTTCTTCTCGCTGTCTCGCAGCAGGTCGTCAACGTCGACAAAGCCAAAGTGGTAATGTCTCAATATGGTCACCACCAGCGCATAGAAAGTCTTGTAGTCGCAATTGACAACGACAACGTCCAAAACTTGAAACACCAGTCGGTTGGAGTCGCCGCTGTCCTGCGTTTGCAACTTCAAAATTAATGGGAGCACCTTGTTGAAGCTCAGCTGCTCCAAATCAAGTGCAAAGTCTCTGCGGCACAGGTACCTCTTCAAAACGTGGCTCTTGGCCAAATTGTCGTTGAACTTGTTTGCAATCAGCTCGTTGTTGAAGATATTGAGCTTCATCAGGTTCGCCAGGTTATAGGTGTCCGTCATGTTGAATTTGAGCAACAGCAGCGCCATCAGCCTGGCATCCACCAGCGAGTCGAGCCCCAATTGGGAAATCAGGCGCAACTTCAACAGCTCAACGAGCTTGTCCTCGTTCAACTCTTCAAACTTATCCTGGTTGGTCACTTTCAACTGCGCAGCGCACTTCTGCAAGGCTTCAACTTTGTCGAGGGGCAGCTGCGGGATCGTTTGCAGCTTCTTGATCAGCTCCTCAAACTTCTCAAAGCTGCCCTTGAGCAACTCGGTGTTCTTCTTGTTCGTCAACTCCTGGTGGGCAAAGCTGTTCCAAACCTCGTATTTCAAGTAGTCAGGGATCGGGCACTTGAACACCAACTTCCTGATCTCGAGGACCGAGCTCTTTCTCAAAAGACCCCGGCCATTGAGCTCGCCCCACCGGACAACGCTCTTCTTCTCAGCCTCGACAAGCACCATTATTCGCTCCTTCTTGCGCCTCTCATTCTTGGCCGACTGCTCGTACATTTGCAACACGTCAGCCTCGTGTTTCTTCGTCTCGGCCGCATCCTTTGGAGGCAGCCATATCGGTCTTGTCGACGAAATGCTGCTCGTCTTGACGCCAGAGTAAAGAGCCATGTCGTCGAGCCCCAATTGGCTCGCCGTCTTGACAATGGTCGGCAGACTCGTCATCGACTGCTGTCTTCGCACAACCTGCTGCCTCGTGTGGTTCTTGCTGGTGGCCTCGTAGAACGCCGACAGGCTCTGTGCCTCGTTGGGAAGCTTGTACAACGCCTTGGACGGTGCTGATTGTGACTGTGAGGGCGGCAGTGTCTGTTTGATGGTCCCCGGCAACGGAGACATGGGCATGCTGACAGGACTGCTGGCAATGATCTGCTTCAACGCTGCCGAAGACTGGCCCGACACCGGCGACAGCACCGTCGAGCTGCCGGCAAAGGGAACGTTCCAAATGAGCCCATCCTCGAACGCGGCCTGGTCCTCGTCCGAGTTGTAATGATCTTCGAAATAGGTCTCGCGCTGCTTGCTGCTGTTGAGGAACGACGTCTGTCGCTTCAGTTTGAGTCGCTGTGAAGGGGTCAACTTGATCGTCGCCAACGACGAGCCCGACAAGTTGGCAAAGTTGGTCATGGTCAGGTCAGCGTTGGACGACGTTGGCGTCCTATGCGCCGCCGGCTTCAGCACCGGCGATGCACTGGCCACGGAGGCCGATGTGATGGAGCTGTTGCGGGAGTCGCCGTCGTTGAGCTCTGAGAAGTCTGCCGTCAGTATCGAGTCGTTCGAGACGGGTCTCTCCATGAGACTGAGCCGCGACGGCGAAGGTGAAGGCGAGTGGCCATTGCCATTGCCATTGCCAAAGCTGCTCTTCTTCTGCTGCTGCCTCTGCACGATCGGGTCGCTTGGTCTTCGAGGAACTTGGATGCCCAATCCTTTGGCCAGTCGCTTCTTCTTCGGTGCTGGCGTCGGGCCACGGGCCGCTGAGCCGACTGGCTCCTCCAGTGACACGGTCTCGAGCTCCTCGCGCAATGTCTGGAGCTTCGGTATATGGGCTGTCACGGACATTGCACGTCTGCTTCTTCTTCTTCTTCTGCCTTTGTGGTAGTCTTGCTATTTGGGGATCCCAGGTTCCAACTGTGTAAGGGGATGGGATGCGTGCGAATCCAGGTTTTCAGATGAGAGTCCGTGCTGTACGCGTTGGTTTCGTGTGGACAGATGCCTTCGATGAACTGCCAAGGACGCTCGCTTTGTCTGTGTATCTGCCAGACGTCAGTGAATGGGCCCCAATCTCCACAACAGTACAGTCCAAAACTAGCTGTTTACATTCTGCTCACAAAACTTGTTTCCCAAATTCCCCTTCGGAGCTTTTTTCTTTTTGGCGCGTCGCTGGCCCAAAACAGGCATTGTTTTTCGCCATTTCGGTACCACATGCTACCCGACTTGGAAAAAGGGCGAAAAATGGAAGAGAAAAAAAGTGTCCAAATTGAAATCTAAGACCTGAGTTGCAGATGTGAACAGTAGCCAAAAATAGGCGTCCAAGGAAGTGAAACGAATTGCAACTGGCGAGACTACAAATGGCGAAAGAAACGTAAATCATAAGCAATGATCTAATGGTCTAGACTCTATTAAAAAAAAAAAAAAAAAAAAAAACTGAGACCCAGTGAGTCTCTCTTTGTTGTGAGCCTTTTTTTTGTTGGTTTATTTTCTGTTTTAGATACCTGGAACTCAATATCAGGCCAAATTGTTGCGTCTTTTTTTTTTTTTTTTTTTTTTTTTTTGCGTCAGACTTCACTGAAATTTGCCTGAGACAGGTTCACATGCTTTTCCCTGAGACTTCAAAAACTTTCTCTTCGCATTCTCTCTCCATACACCCACCGAGACAATCAACTGCCACTTCTGTCAAAATTCGAAACTGAGACCGATCGGTCCAGTCCGGTCCGCATGGCATAAAGAGAGAGAGAGATTGCTATGTGCCGAAGGTTTGTGGCAAATTGTTTTTGATCAGTGAAATTCACCCAGATGTGGGCAAGTTTTCTATGCACGGAAGAAAAAAAAAAAAAAAAAAAAAAGGGGGTCGAACACTAAAGCTTCAAAATGCACGCAGTGGATATATATAATAGAACAAAATGGCACAGACTCTAACTTAGCAATGGTGCACATTCGCTGTTTTCAGCCTTCTCCTCGCTGTAAATATAAGCCTGGTAGAAATAGACAATGTCAAACACAATGGTGCCGGCACTGCCAATCATGTACGGCAGCTCATTCATAAAGAAACCCCATCTGTTGGCATCGTCATAGATGAACTCACAACTCACCATAATCGATAACCCATAAGTGATGTTGGCACAGAGCGTGCATGCGAATAAAAAGGGGGACAGGTCCTGCGTCGACTTTCTCTCATAATTCTTAATCAGTTGTGGCAGCCTGGCAAAGAAGTAGCACAGGGCCCCGACCCATGCGCAAACCACGCCAATGGCTTTTGTATTGACGCCCCAACTCAGTGACTCGTAACCGTTGGACGCCAAGTAAAGCGACATGGCATCCGACGAGGCAACATTGGACGCAATGATAGCAGCTGGAAGCGCAGTTTTGGCAATGGCCCCGTAAGAGCTGTGGCTGTGGCTGGGGCCATGGCCATGGCCATGGCGACGGTGGTATCTGTAAGGGTAAATGTGGCTGTAGTAGTAGTACTGCCCGCACAGCACGACATCGTTGAACAGGAAATACAGCGCAATCACGTACTGGAAGTACATCTGGCTCGTGAACACGCAGCCGATGAAGGCAGTGATGTCGCCCAGCAGCCACGCGGCGAAGAAGTAAGGGCTGATGCCGTCGACAGTCTTGTTCTGATAAGTCTCCACGAGCTGGGGAAGCTGCGCAACCAGCCATATCACGAAGGAAACGCTGCCCGATAAGGACGAGATGATGTTGACCGCGGACTTTGGGTCGCATAATGGCTCGGACATGGTGAAACTGGGCAATTGGAACGAGCTTTGCGGGTGTTTGGCTGTGCCTGTCAGTATCGCTCTTTATCGTTGATGACTTTTGTTTTTTCTTTTTTTTCTATGAGTAATCGCACCAGAAAAAAGGAAAAGAAAAAAGAAAAAAAAAAATCCTGTAAGAGAGAGATCAGCACGTGATTCTTTAACAGAATTGGTTCATTTCGTTGCACCTTACCAATCAGCTGCATTTAGAGCTCATTCCTGACCTTTGCTGGTCTTATACAAGGCATCAAGGAAGCCAACAACCAGTTTATCGACAACACCAGTGGTCTTCACACTGCCTGCCACACCGTAAAGCGCGGATGTGTCACTTTTGACCTCGCTGCCACGCGCAGCGAGCCTCTTCACAGCAGCCTTCAGCTCATCAATCAGCTCGCCGACTGCTGGAACAGACAGCTTGGTCAGTGCCAAGTGCAAGGCCGGTGGGTGTTGAAGTGTGCTCAAATGCCATCCTTTCGAACCCAGCAGGTCAGACAACTCGTAAACGTTGACCTGGCCCGATTTGAACGCAACGACCGAGGCCAATGGCTCGCCAATGACTTCAAGCTCTGGGATCTCGGTGCGGATTCTCGCCTTAAGTTCTCTCGCGGTGGAAATGATCTCCTTGGCCGATTGAGTGTAGCCATCATCGCCAATTCTCAACATTGTGGCCCAGCATCCAACAATGAGCGCGCCGGGTCTGCTCCCAGCCAGAGTTGGCGACCCATAGATCCCACCGGTCCAGTCCGGATTGATATAGTATTGGCATTCCCTCAACTTCGAGTTACGGTACATGATGACCGAGGACCCCTTTGGAGCAAAACCGTACTTGTGCGTGTCACAGGATATGGAGGTGACGCCTGCAACTCTGAAATCAAACAGTGGCAGGTCGTCAAACCCGGCCCTTGCCGCATAGGCAACAACGAAGGAGCCCAAGCAGCAGTCGACGTGCACTGGAATCTTGTACTTCAGGCCCAACTTGCCAATGTCCTCAATGTCGTCAATGATACCGTGGGGGAAGTTTGGAGCAGAGCCGGCCAGCAAGACAGTGTTGTGGTTGATCAGCTTCTTCATCCTGTTGACATCAACTTTGTAGGTCACCGGGTCCAGCGGAACGTGGTGAAGCTTGATTCCAAAGTAGTAGGAGGCCTTGTCAAAGCCGGCATGGGCAGTAAGTGGGATGATCATCTCCGGCGCTTTGATGCCCCTATACCTCTCACCATAGATCTTAGCGCTCAAACAGGCTAGTAAAAGGGACTCTGTGCCCCCGGAAGTGGTGCCACCGACACCGGTGTCGCGTGGCGCATTGAACAACTTGAGCACCATCGACACAACCTCGGACTCAATCTTTCTGACCCCGGGAAACACGTCTGGATGCAGTTGGTTGGCAAAGGCAAAGATCTTGAAAGCATTGGTCTGGGTCTGGATCAAGTCAGCACCACCATGGTACACTGCGCCAGAAACTTTCCCATTTTCGTAGTCGGAGTGCTTGAGCGACGACAACTGGAGCAAAATTTTATCAATCTCCTGATCGGTCTTGCCCCTCGCAGGCACCGCGAGGAAGTCCTCAATGGAACCAGAGTCGACGATGATGGACTCCTCGACTTTGGCAATGTTCTCTTTGACTTCCTGGTCAACTTTGGCCTTGAGGAGAGGTGAGTTTAAAAGGATCCTAAACGCCGCCTTTGAGATTCTCTTGAACCGGGAGGAAACATAGACTGTCAGGCCGACACGGTAGATGGCGGTGACAATGGGAAACACTTCCTCCGTCAGCAGTGTGACAATGAAGTAGATCAAGACCAGATCTTTCACAATAGCCAATGGCTCCCTGGTTTCCAGGTACTGGCCCAGGTCGAGTTGTAACTGACGGTACTTCACAGAGGCCACGAACAAAGCCTCTCCAAATGAGTGTGGGAAGGGCATTGTTAACATCAGCAATTTGAACAGCTCTGCACTATGTGACTCAGGACTTGGTGATTCAGTTTACTTGATGTTTAAGCCTAAAGGAATTAAACTACGCGGGGATAATCGGGCCGCCTTAGTCAAAGAGCAAAACAATTCCGACTATATTGTCAGGTCGGAATATATGAGCTCCCTATACCCAACACATAAAACTCGTTAACTCTGTCATACACCGGTCTTTGGTTGGGTTATACTCAAAGCATCCCTACAAATGGATCTCAATTAGTCGTTCATTTTTTCAGGGAAGCACCCCTCGTTCATCGCTCTAAGCCTCAGCTGTATGGCGTGGTTGATCTGTGGACCCTACCGTTTCTACCCACATTCAAAGATGTGCCCTTCTCCTTCACAACGGCATCAAGCTTGGCCTGGTACACGGTCAGGAATCTGAGCTCGGCTTGCAGCTTGGCAAGCGTCTCATCGTTCTGGGTCTCAATGTTCTGGTTCTTCAAGGCTCTCAGCTTGCGGCCGTCATCCTGCAATGACTTCTCCAAGGAAGCGTTCCTTGTTTGGAGAGACCTCAAAGAGTTTGAGAGATCACCCGCCAGAGTGGTGTTTTGTTGGTAAGCAGCTCTCAGATCGCCAATGCTGGCCTCCTTGACAGAGTTTTGCTCTTTCAAAAGTTCAAGCTTTGCAATTAGCACCTCCTCTGTCTCTTCATCCACATGGCGTTCCTTCAGCTCCCGAATGGTCCCCTTATTTCTGTCCGTCTCAAACGCGAGCTTCTCGAATTGCTTCTCCACGCTGAGAACGGTGGTATCTTTGAGGATTCTAGTCTGTCTGAACAGTTCCGAGATCTTCAACTTGAGTTCATCATGGTCATTGTTGCTAATGGTGGACAGAACTTTCAACTGATTGAGTTTTTCCGTTCTGGAGGAGATCTTACTCTTGATGGCCTCAAGTCTAGATATGGTTAACCTCGTGAGCAGGTTCTGGTAATTGAGCAGCGTAAGGGGTTCATCTTTGGGCATCTCGTGCTTCATCTTCTTGGTCCCATTGGTCTCCAATAGTGTGGTGTTGGATGATAACTCTAGCTGAACGCTCTGCATGAGCTGGATTGCCCCATCCTTGTCCAATGATGAGAAACTTGGCAGCGACAACTCCCATTTCCCCGTTTGCAAGAACTGATTCAGCAGTGCAGCCACATCAACTTTTGTTGGCTCAGTGGTTATTGGTTCGAGGCTGCTCAGCAGTAGGGTTGATTCGTTGACGTTGTACAAAATGCCGTGCTGGAATGAGTTGGCCAATATCAGCTTGATCAAGGGAGTCTTGTTGTACTTTCTAAACACCTCCAAGTTCCTATTGTTCTCGTCCAGCTGCTCATCAAAGCTGATTATCAAATCAAAGTTTCCAATGACACTGTTCAGGCTCTGAATCTTGGAAGACGTGATGAGCGAGATCTTGAGCGCTGCTGGCGCGTGTTGAACGTCCTCGGCAGGTTGCACCGATCTCGAGCTCACAAGGTCTCTCTCTTCCAAAAAGGCTTCAATGATGTCCAGCTCTTTGACATTCGTGCCAACAACGCATAAACGTAGGCCAGACCTCAACAGGTGCTGGACAATCTTGTCAAACTTGTTGAACTTGTCACTTTGGAGCATCAGTCTCTCGTTGGATTCCATGAGGAGGAGTTTCTTTGGGATATAATGCTCCACGAGGAGGAAAGGGTGGTTGCTGGTCAGCTTGAGGTTCTTCACCAGCAGGTTGTTGAGCTCCTGATCCTTCGCACTCAATGCAGCTCCTTGTGCCTCAAGCAGTCTGAGCAGGGACTCGCTGTGCAGTCTGACAAGCACTTTGAAAAGCTCCTTCTGCAAGGACGTCAGCCCCACTGGCAAGTAGAACACCCTCTCGTCCATCAGATTGTTCAGGTCCATTACTGGAAGGAAAGAAAGAAAACAAAGGCAAGTTTTTTTTTGTTCTGGGGGAATATATAAACAAAAAAGCATTTAGTCCAAACAGGGAAATCAAAAAAAAAAAAAAAAAAAAAAAA
>JAJMKO010000036.1:46361-72202 GCA_030569275.1 [Candida] sanyiensis | reverse complement strand
GAATACCCGGTCTCGGCCAGCCGGTCGCTGAGCATGCTGGGCAGGCCGCGGACAAGGCCCAGCAACAACAACAGCCATCCTTGAGACAGAGATTGCAGGATTACCTCGAGAACCGCACACAGGAGGAGTCCTTCTTCATAGATAACGGCTTCCTCAGAGCCGTGCCAAAGAAGAAAGTGACGCACCAGAGAAAGAGAAGAAGACAGTTGGCGCCGGCATCGAAGCAGCTCAAGTACCTGCACCACCTGAACCGCTGCCCATCGTGCGGCCACTACAAGAGAGCCCACACTTTGTGCATGCACTGCGTGCTGCAGATCAAGAACCTTTGGAAGGCGGACGCGGGCAAGAAGGCGGGGGTTATCGAGCAAGAGCTGGACGCCGCCGACAGAAGAATCATTTACCCGGGCAAGCACGAATCGGAGTACGAGAAGGAGCTCAAGAAGAAGGAGTACATTCTCAGACGCCAGAGAACGCTGCCAGTGGAGAGAAAGTGAGCTGCCATTGCTCGCCGTGTATATAGCATTACGACAATTTTTAAAAGTCAAAAAAAAAAACCCCATTCTTCTGCCTTGTACGTGCCTTTTCTATTTCATTTACACAATGACACAACAGCCGCCAGTCTTCTCTGGCTTTGGAGCTGGCGTGGATTGGGCTTTTCTAGCAGCTGCTGGCTTCTCTGCTGCTGCTTCCTCGGTCTCCGGGGTGGAGCTGGAGCCGGCGGCAGCGGCTGGGGCTGGGGCTGGGGCAGGGGCTGGAGGGCCAAACTTCTTTGTGGCCTCGTAGAAAGAGGAGCCTTGGATGGTGGCAATCTCCAACTCCAGGGCAGTTGGCTGTCTCGAGCCGTCGCCGGATGCATAGGTACCGGCACCCCATGGCGAGCCGCCGTGCACTTCGTCGAGGTTGGCCATTTGGGCAAACGAATTCTTGTAGCCCAATGGGATGTAAATGAGGCCGTGGTGGGTCAAAGTGGACAGGATGTTTCTGATGGTGACTTCCTGGCCACCGTTTGGCGTGCCAGTGGAGACGAAGATTCCAGCTGGCTTGCCATAAAGCGCGCCTTGCGCCCACAAGCCGCCCGTGGCGTCCCAGAAGGAGGCCCATTGCGCTGGGAGCGTGCCATACCTGGTCGGAATGCCAAACAAGAACGCGTCGTACTCCTTGAGCGTCTCCTTGGTGGCAATTGGGATGGCGGGGTCCTTGGCTGGCGCGTGGATCAGCGCCAGCACGTCGTCAGACAACGTCTCCGGCACTTGCAGGAGGTCGGCATGGCCGCCCGCCTGTTGAATGCCCGCCTGGACAGCCCTGGCCAGGACGTTGACGTGGCCGTATGTGGAGTAGGTGATGATGGCGATCTTTGGGGCCATTGTGCGATATCTTTCTGGATTGGCAAGAAATTCGGTAGCTCGCTTTGTTTTTTTAAAGACAACAGGCTGCTTCTGCTTCTGCCGCTGACTGCCAGATTAGCAATGGTGTGTCAGCTTAGTCATGCCCCCCGTGTTTGCGTGTTTGTAACTTTTATAATATTTCCGATTTAGTAATGCTGACATGTGGCTTTGTCATTAGCTGTGCGCGATGCGCGATGGCGGGAGGGGTCCCCGCCGCCGAACCCGAACCCTTGTTATAAAAGGGGCCCAAAAGGTTGCTTCCTTTGCACAAAAAAAAAAAAAGCGAAAAGCTCAACAGCCGTTTATCAGCGCAACAGCAGACACAGACGCAATGGCCCCAAAAGTCGCTATCATCATCTATACTTTGTACGGACACACCGCCACTTTGGCCGAGGCTGAGAAGCGAGGAATTGAGGCCAAGGGCGGCCACGCTGACATTTTCCAAGTGCCAGAGACCTTGTCCGAGGAGGTGTTGGCGCTGATGCACGCACCACCAAAGCCAGACTACCCAATCGCCACCAAGGAGACCTTGGTTGGGTACGATGCCTTTTTGTTCGGCCTGGCCACCAGATTTGGCAACCAGACAGCGCAAGTGAGGGCCTTTTGGGACGCCACGGGCGGCTTGTGGGCGCAAGGCGCGCTTTACGGCAAGCCAGCCGGAATCTTTGTCGTTACTGGCACGCCAGGCGGTGGCCAGGAGGTTACTGCGTTGAACTTTTTGTCCACTTTGGCGCACCACGGCCTCATTTACATCCCACTGGGCTACAAGCAGACCTTTGCGCAGGTGACCAACCTCGAAGAAGTGCACGGCGGCTCGCCATGGGGTGCCGGTACGTTTGCTGGTGCTGACGGCTCGAGACAGCCAAGTGACCTCGAGTTGGAGATTGCCACCATCCAAGGCTCCACCTTCTGGGAGACCATCCAGAAGTTTTAAATTCTGTGCTTAGATTATAGAGTTTATGGAGATGTCCTATTTGATAAAGCTGTAGGTCACTGGTTGGCTTGGAATGAAGGCACGTAGGCGTTGTTATATTGTTGTTTTGTTTTGTTAGTTTTTTTTTGTTTTTTGTTCTTTTTATAGGCGGCTCTCTCCCACGAAAAACCAATGGTTTGTTTCAATTGGTCGAGAAGGAGAGACCAACAAATAGATACCTGCAAACTGCAAAGATGAGTCAGATCCTCGACCAACTGCTTATGGAAGACGTATGTTCCATACACCAGGGGCCCCAGGCCCGCTCCGCTATTCCCTATGCCCCCCTCCCTTCTCTTTTTTTTTTTTTTTTCACTAACGATCCCTTCAGATTGCCAAATTCTGCCCACAAAAGTTTGTCAACTACCACCAGTGCATCGCAGCCAACCACGAGAGCCCGCAGGCTTGCGTTGGACAGCAGCAGGAGCTGGCCGTGTGCATCAAGAGCGAGGTCCCGGCTTTCCAGAAGATTTTGTCGCAGTGCGGTGCCGTGCTGAAGGACTACGAGACCTGCATGCGCACCAAACGAGACGAGAGTTGTGTTGTGCTGCTGAAGCAGGTGAGAACTTGTGCCGAGGGCTGCGTCGACTTGGCAAAGAACACTGCCCACAGCATTTGAGAAAACGAATGTACATAGAAAAAGTATTTATAAAAGGCAGTGGTGTTTTGTCGCTGTAGGCCAAATGGCTCCACCGCTGGCTGCTCGCTATTTTGGTCCGCTATTTTGGTTTGTTTTTTTGTTTTTTTTTTTGTGGTTGATGTCCCCAATTTTAACACCGCTACCAAAAGAAGTCGATACCTGAAAGAGACTGCCACATCGCCTATTCGATGGCCGTGCCGCGCATCCTCGTCTCCTCCGCGAGCCCGTCGTCGGTGCATTCGTCGCAGCAGCAGCAGGGCTCCCAGCAGGGCTCCTACCAAGCGTCGAGGGTCTCGACCACCGACAACAACAACCATAGCACAGTCCCACCGGCCTACCGAAACATCCGCCTGCAATGTACAAAGACAGCACCACAGGAAAATCCACAGTTACAGCCCGTCCGCTGGAAACGAGCCGTCGGCTTCGACTCGATCCCATTGGTGCTCAACGCTGACGACCCCGACCTCATCCCGGAGCGCGATGCGCTCGTGTCCTCATCTGATGACGAGGCTGCTGTTGAAACGACGGGCTTCCTCTCAGTGGCACACTCGCACGACCGCCGCGGTCGCTCCGCGAGCCCGATCAGAGCCACATCACCTGCCAGGGGCAGGTCGCCCTCGCCGGGACCGGGGCTCCTTCATAGCTCCAAGGGTCAGCAACTCGACGGCAACAAGGCAGAGTACCCTCGCGTCCCACCCGTTGACCTCGAGTCCTTCCTATATACACGCGAGTCACCGGGCTACCGCTCCTGGAAAGCGGACAGTGGCAGCAGCGGCCAAGGCCGTGTCATCATGTGCTATGTCACGGGCAGAAGACACACCTGGGTCGGTCTCGACTACGTCGTGGCACGCGTGCTCCGCCACGGCGACCACCTCGTCATCGTGTCGCGTGTTCCCGCTTTGTACAAGGGGGAAATTTTCCCGCACAGCGACCACTACTACAAGGTGCACTTCAAACCGCGCGGCACCCTTAAGCGACGGGGCGACCGCTTGGCCGAGACCTCCCAGAGAGTGAAGGACAGACAGGGCGTGTTTCTCAAAGTGGTGAAGGATATGACCGAGTACATAGAGCTCATCATGCCGCAGCATAAAAAGGCCCTTCAATTCAAGCTCACAATGGATTTTTACGTGGAGAACTCGACAAAGCTCATCATTGAAAAGTCGATCGACATTTACTCTCCAACGTTGCTCGTGTCCACCACGAAGCCCAACTTGAGGTTCTCCCGCACAACCTCATGGAAGAGCTCGAGGATGACGGACCGTTTGATGAAGAACTTTGAGTTGCCCTTGATGATTGTGCCCAGCTTGACCCTGAACGAGTTCGAGATTGGCCTCTTCGAGGGCACTACCTTCGCCAACAAGAGCCTCTCCCTCGCCAACTTGCACCAATTAAAAACAGAGCTCCCAGTGATGGACAAGTCCTATTCTGCCAACCCAAGTCTGACGTCCATCATCAAGCGGCACAAGAACAACTCTAACTCGAGCAGAGTCGGCTCGACATTGACATCGAAAAGGCCCACCTCGCATTCTGGCGTGGTGTCGCCTCTGGTAAGATCCGAGCAGTCTTCCATCGTCAGTATGCAAAACTCAGATGACGATACTGAGACAGAGAGCGATAGCGACACAGCATCCGTGACATCCTCGGTCAAAGAGCTGAGTAGGACCATTTCCGAGAACAAGGACGTGTTGGACACACATTGCGCGCTGATGGACGAGGTCGAATTGGGTCCGCAGACAAGCGACACTTTCTTGAACAAGCTGAATAAAGTGATGGAGGTGTCCAAGGCTGTCAGCAAGCACTTTGAGAAATTCGCAGCGCATGACACTGACAGTGATGGGGCCGATTTGATCCGCACTTTGACAGGCCGTCCCAAGATCTACAAGACAAGATCCATGCTGGATGACTTTGACGATTTCTCGTCCCGCGAGACGTCCAAGGACCCAATGAACAGACTGAGGAAGAATCTGGCCTCATCAAGCGTTGAGAGTATGAGCAGACCTAGTATCCAGCACACTGGCTCGTCCAAATTGCCTGGCAGGACGACGATCAAGTTCTCGTCAGACATCAACTCTCCTGATACACTCAAGTTGCAAAGCAAGCAAAGGGGAGGCGCGGGGCTCACCCGCTTCAAGTCATCCGATAACCCCTTGGCACCAACAGTGTCCGTGGAGAGAAACAGGCTGACAAAGTCCAAGAGCGAGTCACGTGTCGGGTTGAAGTCGGACTTCAGCAACGATACGGAAGCTGGTGCTGCAGCGCAAGAGCAGTTTGGCATTGCCAATGGGGATGAGGAAAAGGGAAGGAAGAAGAGGGGGCTCTTCAAGAAGATCTTTGGCCGCGGGTAGAACCCTGCAAGGCCCAACTGTGCCACTGCGCATCAATATTATGAGACGTTATGAATATAGTTTAGCCAAAACTGTAGGAATCCGGGAGAGAGAGAGATGGCGGGCAGCATGTGTGTAGAATGTGGGGCAGCAGGGGGGAGGGGAAATTGTCCACAGGGAGTGCACATCTCTTAGCAAGCAAAAAAGCAAAAGTTATTAACAGTACACTTCGACCCCGGAGAGTTTTCCGAGACATTAAGCAGCTGTGGCCGCATGGAACCAGATCGCTGCATAGGGGCCCTAGAGCTAGACATAGTCACGGAATGTAATACAAAATAAGAAAAAACTGCATGATAGTAAGGGAAAAGCAGGGATGAGTGGCTGACAACAGACAGAAATAAAAGAAAAATAAACATAAATAAAATAAAAGGGACATGCAAGTGGAGAACGACTCAGATGCAGCAGCTTCCCCTCTCTGAAACTCCAACGTCAAAGTTGGCCCGGCCTCCAGGATTCTGTCAAGGAGAAGGGGTAAAAAGAAAAAAAAAAACATGGGCACATGTCTCGGAAAAAAAAAAGGCTGAAAACGGGTAGGATTTCTCCTTTGGGATATCCTTGGCGCCGGGTGTTTTTCTCAACAGCATTTTCCAAGAAACGTTGAACAAACCAGGGGGAGACGTTTCGTTGTTGATATGAGCAACAGCTTCGCCAGGAAAACTGGCCAATAGGGGGACAGCGCGAACGTCTTTGTGCCGGCAGCCGATTGACAGCCCAAATCAGGCATCACTTTCAGGGTCCACATACACACACGCCATTTTTTTTTCTTTTTTCTTTTTTTTTGATTTATGCAGCCCCATTCCGGGGCATCCCCTGTTGACATATGCAAGTGTCTCAAACCGGCAACGGTTCTTTCCTGTTTGTTCCTGTGAATACGTGACCAGCCGGCAACCTGGGGCGGTGAATCATCTGGCACATTTTCTGTGGAGTCACAGCGACCGGCTGACCCGCTCAAATGGATCTGGGGTGAAGGAAAGGGTCCAAGTGTGAGGAGGGAGGGGAAGGGAGAGAGAAGAATTCGCTTACTATAAAGGCCCGGGCTTTCCCTCATTAGCAAGATATGAGAGGTGCCGTTGAACCATCAAACCGCACAAACCAAATATGGGTGTCGTCAAAGACTACTTCAAGAACGCGTTCTCAACGCTGATCCCAACCAAGGAGGAGATTGCCCGTGAGAAGGAGAACATCAACCCTCTCCCAGCCCTCAGAACCATGAACAGAAAGCAGTGGAACTCGTACTTTCTGGCCTTTTTCTGCTGGACTTACGATGCCCTCGACTACTTTGTCATTTCCTTGAACATGACCAACATTGCCAAGGCCCTCAATGTCACCGTCAAGGAGGTCACCTGGGGTATGACTCTAGTGCTCATGTTGAGATCTGTCGGCGCCATCATTTTCGGCTACCTTGGAGACAGGTATGGGAGAAAATGGCCGCTGGTGATCAACCTGATCATGTTCGCCATTATCCAGGTTGGCACGGGCTTCGTCAAGACCTACTCCCAGTTCCTTGGTGTCCGTGCCGTCTTTGGTATCGCCATGGGCTCTCTTTACGGTATTGCCTCCACCACTGCCCTTGAGCCACTTCCAGTCAAGGCGAGATCCGTCCTTTCTGGCATGTTCCAGCAGGGTTATGCCTTTGGTTACTTGCTGGCTGTCATCTTCCAAAGAATCATCACTGACAACATCCACAACGAGAACAACTGGAGAGCCTTTGTCTGGTTCACTGCTGGCTTGTCTCTTCTCCTCATTGTTTGGAGAATCCTGACACCTGAATCCGAGGAGTTCTTGACCCAGCGTATGCACCTGGAGTCCCAGAACGCATCCTTCTTCAGAGACGCTCGTCTTGCTTTCAAGAAGCACTGGATCAAACTGATCTACATGGTTGTTCTTATGGCTGGTTTCAACTTTATGTCGCATGGCTCCCAGGACTTGTACCCAACCATGTTGACCAAGCAATTGAACTTCTCCCACAACCGTTCAACCGTCACTAACTCTGTCGCCAACCTGGGTGCCATTGCTGGTGGTATCTTCTTCGGTTACTTCTCTGGTTTCATTGGTCGTCGTCTCGCCATCGCCATCTGCTGTGTCATTGGTGGTGCCATGATTTACCCATGGGCCTTTGTCAGAAACTCTGGTATCAACGCCGGTGTCTTCTTCCTGCAATTCTGTGTCCAAGGTGCCTGGGGTGTCATTCCAATTCACTTGGCTGAGTTGTCCCCACCAGAGTTCAAGGCCTTCGTTGTCGGTGTCTCCTACCAGTTGGGTAACTTGGCCTCGTCGGCCTCCTCCACCATTGAGGCCACCATCGGTGAGGACTTCCCAATCTACGACGCTAAAGGTGTCGCTATCCCAGGTGTCTACGACTATGCCAAGGTCATGGCCATCTTCATTGGCTGTGTCTTCGGTTTCGTTTTGATCGTCACCATTGTTGGTCCAGAGAACAGAGGTGGCAACATCAACTACGTTATTTCCGAAGAGGAGAAGATCGAACTGGTCCAGGACGGTAAGATTGTTACCAACCCAGGTGCAGACTTGGAGAAGGGTAGCGTAGAGATTGACGCCAAGCTCATGGTTGAGCACGTTCGGTGAGCAAACCTCCCAAGAGTGAGCTGGTTTCTTGTTTTTGCTATTGCTATTTACCATTCGCGTTATTTTATGATACTGTTTTTTCGAGTACTCAGTTTGGTAGACATTGTGAAGTAGCACTCATGCTGACTTTTTAGGTACTCTCAACTCAAAACTGCTTAGACAGAGCCAAGGAATCACGAAAAGGGGTCTTGATTATATAATGTTGACCGGGTAACTCATCACTCCCGAAAAATTTCACCACAGTGTGGGCGGATTGTCAACTTGTTCACCCTCCTCCCTCGCAAGTGAAGATCCACCTTCAGCCCATCAGTTGCCATGGGTGTTCCCTCATTTTTCAGATGGCTGTCACGCAAGTTTCCTAAGATTATTTCCCCGGTGATCGAGGAGGACTCGCAACTGGTCAACGGTGTCGAAGTCCCAGCCGCGTATGGAAACGCAAACCCAAATGGTGAGCTTGACAACCTCTACCTCGACATGAACGGTATCGTGCATCCTTGTTCGCATCCGGAGACCGGGCCCGCACCTGAAACGGAGGACGAGATGCTCCTGGCTGTTTTTGAGTACACTGAGCGCGTGTTAAACATGGCAAGACCAAGAAAGGTTCTGATGATTGCCGTCGATGGCGTCGCCCCAAGAGCCAAGATGAACCAACAGAGATCGAGAAGATTCAGAACTGCCAGAGACGCCCAAATTGAGAACGAAACCAAGGCGAAGATTGCCGAGGCTGCCTATGGCCAGACCATTGACGAGGCAATCAAGGTCAAGAAGACTTGGGACAGTAACGCCATTACCCCAGGAACTCCATTCATGGACAAGCTGGCCCTGGCTTTGAGGTACTGGACTGCGTACAAGCTAGCCACAGACCCAGGCTGGGCCAATGTGCAGGTCATCATCAGTGATGCCACTGTCCCAGGTGAAGGTGAGCACAAAATCATGAACTTTATCAGAAGCCAGAGATCTGACGTTGAGTACAATCCAAACACTTCCCATGCCATTTATGGTCTGGATGCCGATCTTATTTTCCTAGGTCTGGCTACGCATGAGCCACACTTCAGAATCCTAAGAGAGGATGTTTTTGCTAAGGACAACAGACAGATGAGGCTGAGGGACCAGATGAACATGACTGAAGAAGAGAAGGAAGTCTTGAGAGCGGAAGAAGCTAAGAAGCCATTCCTGTGGCTGAACGTCAATGTGTTGAGAGAATATCTCGAGGTTGAACTGAACGTACCAAGACTTTCATTCAAGTTTGATTTGGAGAGAGCTATCGACGATTGGGTCTTCATGTGTTTCTTCTGTGGTAATGATTTCTTACCGCACTTGCCCTCATTAGAAATCAGAGATCACTCCATTGATCTTCTTGTCAGAGCTTGGAAGCAATGTCTGCCTCGAATGAAAACGTACATCACCTGTGATGGTGTTCTGAACCTTGGAAACGTTGAGGTCTTGCTTGCGCAACTCGCCATCAAGGAGCCAGAAATCTTTGAGAAGAAGCTTCATGAAGAGCAGCGTCGTGCAGACCAACAGCAGAGAAAGAAGATGTTCAAGGAGCAAGATAGAATTGCCAGACAACAGTATCTTGCAAACAACGTCACTGGTGGTAAAGGTGAGAACAGGGGAACTTTGAATCCAGTGGCCCATATCCCTCTTTATGACTTGAATGGTAACAATGTCAACGATCTGAATCTCACAAATAGTGAAATGGCCCAGATGAAAACCCAGTTGAACTTTGCTGCCTTTGGAGATAAGGCTGCCATGTCTGCGCTTCAGGGAAAATCTAATGAGAAGAAAGAAGAGGTCAATCCAAAACAGGTTGACTCCGCCAACAAGGCCAATGTGAGTGCTGCTGCTGCTTTGAGACAGCAACTACTTCAAAAGAAGGCTGTTGGCGACTCTAAAGACTCGACACCTGATCAATCAGGCAACAGCTCTGCCACTGAATCGGCTATTGGTGACAAGCGTTCTGCACCTGATACTATTGACGCGTCCGAAAATAATGATGAAGAGATCGGTGAGATAAGGCTGGGTGAACCGGGATACAACTCGAGATACTACCAGAGCAAGTTCCATGTAAAGAAGAGTGAAGTTGATGACATTCGAGAGAAAGTTGTCATGCATTACATTGAAGGTGTCTCGTGGGTGCTTCTTTACTACTACCAAGGCTGTCCATCGTGGACTTGGTATTACCCATACCACTATGCTCCATTCGCTGCAGACTTTACCGGCATCAAGGACTTGGAGATCAAATTCGAAGTGGGCGAACCATTCCTGCCTTTTGAACAGCTGATGTCCGTTCTTCCGGCTGCCTCTGGCCACACGTTGCCTCCAATTTTCAGACCATTGATGTCCGAGCCGGACTCCCCAATCTTTGACTTTTACCCTGAGGATTTCCAAATTGATATGAATGGTGAGAAGCAATCCTGGAAGGGTATTGTCTTGCTACCCTTCATTGATGAAAAGAGGTTACTAGAGGTTGTTAGAGCACAATACCCAAAGCTTACCGAAGCGGAGAAGTCAAGAAATGTCAGAAAGGAGGAGATTGTGCTTATGAGTAACAAGAACGCCAACTATGAGAAGTTTAAGAAGCTCTACAAGCCAAAAAACATTGAGATCAACAAGCAAATTTCCTTCCATTTTGGTAAGAGTTGCTTGGCTGGTATTGTTGGTCCTAACTCCAAGTTTATGTTCGACAGCGTTCTTGAATGCCCTGTTGCTGGCGATCACGCTTATACTAACATTCCAACTGACCTATTCCTCAAGCTCAACTTCAAAATGCCACCAAAGACCCCCAGCAAGTCTATCATTTTGACCGGCTATATCAAGCACAAAACAGTTTTGGCTCAGGAAGACATAGACAACATTATTTATGGTGCCAGAGGAGGAGGTTCAAGAAGCAGAAACTTCAACGGAGTGGGCCAGAATATTCTTCAAGTTGGTCCTGCAAGTGATTCCGTTTACTCGCAACGTGTTGGTGGCTACAAAGCCTTCCTGGAATACTCAAGGGTTCAACATCAGCAAGCCCAACAACAGCAGGATCTTCGGAACATGGTACATAGAGCCCAGGGTCTCCAATCACACAGCAATCGAGGACAGGGCTACCCACAAACGCAAAGAAGTGGGGGGCATCTGCCTCAGCCATCGAGAGGTGGTGTATTAAGAAGATAGATTGTGGTGATAGAGAAGGGGTCAAGAATGACTTGTTTATGAAAACCCACATGATAAAGAGAGTTTGTAGTAAACATCTATGATCTTTGTAGATTTGACTCGCCTTATTTCAGTATCGATGCATTTGATAAACATGGTGCGCTTTCTCTTTCTTCATGATCTTGATCGTTGTGAAAGAAAACTTTCAAAGAAAACGAAACTGAGAATGTAGGAAGAAAAGCGAAGCTAATAAGTTTCAGCAACGTCTTTGTTAAGAATAGGTACTACTCCATGTAATTAAATATATATATAAATATTAAGACATATTGCATGATGTGTCTTTTGAAGAATTAAGAACTAGGGATTTAATTTTCGTTGTTTTCAGATGATGTTTTTTTAGAGGCCAGACGTTTATTGCTAGCTGTGCTACGTCGTATTATTACTAACTAAGCCGACGGCTAGCCGATGGAGATAGGCCATATCTTTCTGCGCGGGGTTCAAGAGCATAGCCGTTTCCATCGCTTTGGAATGCTGTTTTAAGGTCAAAATGCATTCGCCTACCGATAGGCACTCTGATAATGTGATGAGAGAGCATTGCTTTCCCTATTAGTACTAACCACGGGGATTGGCCGAAGGGAACACAGAGAATAGTGGTATTTAGCAGTCTCATGAGACAAAACCACGCCCTTGAAGAGAAAGCAAAAACTACAAGCTCCGAACCATAACAATCAATTCCTAGTATACAAACCTTAAAATACAAACCAATAAACCCATAGAAACGTAACTCAAATCATTAGATCGCTTAAGCAGAAGCAGAAGAAGAGTACTTGGTGACGGCTCTGGTACCTTCGGAGACAGCGTGCTTGGCCAACTCACCTGGCAAGATCAATCTGACAGCAGTTTGAATTTCTCTGGCAGAGATGGTGGACTTCTTGTTGTAAGCAGCCAACTTGGAAGCCTCTGAAGCAATTCTCTCAAAGATATCGTTGACAAAGGAGTTCATGATGGACATGGCCTTCTGGGAGATACCGGTGTCTGGGTGAGTTTGCTTCAAGACCTTGTAGATGTAGGAAGCGTATGTCTCCTTTCTGGTCTTGGATCTCTTCTTTGGAGCGTCAGAGGAAGAGGAAGTCTTCTTGGCAGCTGGCTTCTTCTCGGCTGGGGCCTTGGAGGCGACTGGCTTCTTCTCAGCTTTTGGGGCCATTTTGATTTATGAATGGATTTGCTTGCGTTAATTTAGAAACATGGGTGTTGGCCCACGGGAATCGGCTGGCTTATATACACCAGGCACTTTCTGGACGCGTTTTGTTTGTTTTGATTTAGAGCCAATGGTGGTATTGAGGGATTACGGGACCAGTTTTTACCTTTTGGCTCTGTAAATATCAGCACTAGAAAAACGCGACTCTCCCAGTCCAGATATTTCGCGAAACGCGAAGAGCAGCGCGTAAATATCGGAATACCCTGCAAAACGTTAGTGCCCAGATTTACAGGGTAAACCACAGCACTGCAAGGAGCCCACTTTCCCCTCGAAATCAAAACAAGAGCCAGGAACCTCGCGAGTCTGCTCGTGCAGGAGGCCACTGGTATAAGAACTTGCCCAATCCCACTCCTCGACCAACGCCACTTGCTATTTTCTCTTCTTCTTCTATACACACACATCAAAGAATAACAAAAAATGTCCGGTGGTAAAGGTGGTAAGGCAGGTTCCTCTGACAAGGCTTCTCAATCCAGATCAGCCAAGGCTGGTTTGACCTTCCCAGTCGGAAGAGTCCACAGACTTCTAAGAAAGGGCAACTACGCTCAAAGAATTGGTTCCGGTGCTCCAGTCTACTTGACTGCAGTCCTTGAGTACTTGGCTGCCGAGATCTTGGAGTTGGCTGGTAACGCTGCCAGAGACAACAAGAAGACCAGAATCATCCCAAGACACTTGCAATTGGCCATCAGAAACGATGAGGAGTTGAACAAGTTGTTGGGTCACGTCACCATTGCCCAAGGTGGTGTTTTGCCAAACATTCACCAAAACTTGTTGCCAAAGAAGTCCGCCAAGACTGCCAAGGCCTCCCAAGAGTTGTAAGGTATGATTTGATGGTTTATTTCTTCTTGTGTTACGTTTGGTGGTTTATTAATTTTGTACATTATGGGTTATTCTTTTTTAGTTTAAGGCGGATAATATGATTTCTGGAGATTTGTTAAGGTAGCTCTAGCTGGGGGGAGTTCTCATCGTGAGCTCGCCACAATATCCACAATAATGTTGATCAGGGACACCAGAACTTCGACGCCAACCAACGCAATGACAATGTACTCCAGGTACTCCTCGTTGGAATGACCAAGCTGCTCCTTCAGCATCTGCAGCAAGTCAGACACAATCTCCAGCCGCTGGTTCAACAGGGCGACCCTCTGGTTGATCTCGAGGTAGCCTCTTGTCGCTTGGTAAATCGGCTCAAGATGGGGCTCTGACCACATAATCTCCGGAGAGTCCAGCACTGAACCGTGCAAGTTGATGTTGATTCTCAGGATGAACAACTCGCCAATGCTCTTCATGATCTCATCCTTGCTCATGCCAACCTTACCATCTGACGCAATTTGCTGCGGGATGTCCTGTGTGTCTTCAATGGTGTTGTCGACAAGCTCCTCAAACAGTGAGATCTTGACACTCTGCGATATGGCATGTGAGATGGACAGTTTCAGCATGTAGTTGGAGCCGTCCCTCAACGTGATGAAGTCGTTGTAGATTCTTGGCTGGTATGACTTGGTGATGTAGTAGTTGAATTCCTCCACCTGGACATCCTCTGAGGCAAGCTTCTCCATCTCAAACTTGGCAAGGTCAGATAAAAACGCCTGCTCTTCTCTCAGTGTGAAGCCCCACAGTACAACGACACCATACTCAAAGATAAAGACATCTGTGTGTCTATCGTCAATGGTGATCTCTCCGCCTTCATCGTCCAGTCTTATCAGGTCGTCATGTGTCATTCTCTTGTCTCCTCTCCAGTCCTTGTAGACGAATGGGGTGTAGAGACACTCATCAAAGAGCTTTGGGTGCGAGTCATACACCCTCTTGTTGTCCTTGAGCCACCTTATGATGTCCTTCATTTTGTAGCTGCTTGCTGTGCAATAGGCTGTCACTCGTGGTAGGAGAGACCTCTGGTTCTTTCCGAGTCTCTCAGCATCCCTTCTGGCAGGGGTATCCTTGATCCGACTCACCTGTGAGTAGACGTCTCTGTTGGTGGTCATGCTCTGCTCGTCAATCGATGGCAACGGCTCTTCGGGCAAGATCTTCAGTTTCTGTGTATTTCTGGAGATTCTCTGCGGGCCCAGCTTCTTGTCGGATCCTGTATCTCGGGAGTTTGGCTTGGGCTTCGCTGAAGCAAGGGGCCTGACGCTGGTGGCGGCCCCTGTCGCAGCTTGTTTGCCATGGGCTGCAAACTGGCCTGCAGTCTGGCCATCGGCGTTGGCTTTGGAACTCTCCGGCAGTAGATGCGCTGTTTCGCTAGACATTTGTTCTCTCACGCGCCGGATAGAGGGGGGGGGGGAGGAGGATCAAACTCGGGCGGTTGGTTGTAAGTAGATTGAAAGCTTTACTTCTCTTTTCTATTCACTTTCAATTACGTCAGGGGGCCACAAAAAAAAAAAAAAAAAAAAAAAAGAAGAAGGGCACATCCCATCAGGGAGTAACCCTACCTAAACCATTAGAGTAAAATTTTCTGTGGTGCTTGTGCGATGAGATGAGCATCCCACAGCAATATACTTTTGGTCGGACACTTAGAGTCAACCGCCTACACCATGGTCAAGTCTAAGAGGACCACAGAGTCCACCAAGAGGTTCACCTTCCAGTCCTTCCGGGACAGGGTTGAAGCTATGAAGATTGAGCCTTCGAAGAACCTCAAGACTAGGGCATTCGATGAGGTTGAAGATTCTCACTTCATCTCATCGCTTGATAGATGGGTCGAGTTCAACAGGTCTGGACCTTTTACCCAGTTTGTTCTTGATGTGAGGGGAATGGCACAGAGCTTGCCACAGATTCTGTTCTACAAGGATCAGATCTTTGACTTGTTATCGGAGGCTATCACAAAGCAGGACCCACTTTCCTTGCAGCCACTGCTGGAACTACTGACCCAGTTCTGCCACGATCTAGGTCCAGATTTTATGGTGTTCTATGACGCCTCCATCAAGATTATAACTAAACTTGCACTAAAGGAGAAGGACTCCAGCGCCATCGAATGGGAGTTTAACGCATTAGCATTCATCTTCAAGTACCTATCCAAGACACTCTCCCAAGACCTACTACCTACTTTTGCACTGCTCGAGCCGTTGCTATTGGCGAAGTCCCACATTGCCAGATTCTGTTCTGAGGCGCTCTCATTTTTGATCAGAAAAGCCAGCACCAGCCAGCTCCTTGTTTTCACTAACTTTGCATTCGACAAGATTGGAAGTGACGAACAATATCAGAAGTCGATTGTTATGCTTTTTAGCGAGTCATTGAAGTCGACCAAGGGTTCCATTCACTCCAAGTCCACCATCATCCTGGGAACCCTGATTGACAGGATTGGAACAGAAGAATCGTCTTCTGTGTTGGCCGACATATTGCTAGGGATTATCCATTATGGTAACCAGGAGAATGTTGATGATATCTACAAGTTGGTTTTACTGAAGTCCGAAGAACCCTTGAAGACCAATGTCAAGTTCTTGAATCACCATCTCAAGATCCTGATTGCCCTTGTATTTGCAGATGCTGGTAAGAAGGTCACCGACTGGCCAGCCCTTCTTGATTCTGTAAAGCTTGCTATCGAGAGCACACAGGGAACAACTATCTCCGAGGAGACGCAGTATTACTTTGCTTACCTCTTTACTTTGCTTCTGCGTAACTGTCCTGTCCAAACATTTACCAAATCGTACAACACATTGTTCGGGTTTGCATCCACGCTTGATACCAAGTTTTTACCATTTGTCTTGTCTATTACTGCTGTTTCCAAGGAGAAATCATTAAAGTATTCCCAATCGTTCATCCAGTCCTTTATCAACAAGAGATGGCACTCCAATCTTGAGCAGATTGCTTTCTTCATCCAGACCTTGCGGGATAAGGACCTCCTTGCTTCCTCCCAAGATGATGCAACGAGATTTCACATTGCCCTGCCAAGGAATGTCACTGAACAGGTAGTTTCAGATCTGAAGAGATTGGAAATTGATAGCTCCGGTTCGCTGTACGACGCTTACTGGAGGCTGACTCTGCTAACTCCTTCTGCATTGATGTCTATGGACGATTCTGTATTGACGTCATTGCTTGAGAAAATCCAATCATTTGACGATTCCTCCAAATTCAAGAAGACTGTTATGGCCAAGATTGTCTCCTTGTTGGTTGATTCCCAACAATCAGCTGGCAAGCTGATCACAGAGAATTTTGACCTACTTTTTGGTGAGATTGAGTTCTTGAAAGGCGCGACAAAGTATGCAAGAAGCAACAAGTTGGAAGACCCTGCTCATTATATTCAGATTGTCTCTGACAACCTGACCCTCCCTGATCATGGCGTCAGACTTGAATCCCTGTACTTGATAAGTGCCATTTCCAGAGAGTTTGATGAAGAAATTGTGACCATCGCCAACCAATCATCCATCCTAGAGCAGATTCCTCTAGACGTTTCCCATGACCGTGAAATTTCCATTAGAATGAGAAGCTTTGCTGAAATAATCAAAAACATTGACACTATGAACGACCTCAAGTCTGAGATTTTCTTCAAGTTCATCTTTGGTCTCTTGACTGTTGGATTCTTGCCAATGTGGAGAGCAGTTGAGGAAGTCCTCCCATCAGTTTCCCACAAGAACATGCAGACCATCTGGGAATTGGCGTACTCTGCTATCACAAAGGAAGGTAAGACTTCTGAGTACTTTAGTTTTTTCAAAGGTGAAGGCGAGGCACAAGAACAAGAACCAAAGTGGTTGATAGTTGATGAAAGACTTCAGAATACTGTTGGTAATATTTCCAGAACTTTGAATGCATATGGAAACACTACCAACTCCTTTTTATCCACAACTGAGTCCAAGTTTGCTATGAAGTCATACCCAGAGTTTCTCCGCATTAATGTCCTGAAGGTGCTGAAGTCCTCACCAATAGTTGCAGAGAGGAACTCTTCGGAATTCCTCTCTTTAATTTTGGACGACTTTGAAGATGATGATGAAGAGGATCGTGTTAAGTTCAACAAAAAGGAGCAGGTTTTGATTTACGAGGTGATATCATCATTCAAGAAACTCCAGAAGAACTCTAGAGCACTGGAGCTAAGACATCAGTTGCTGACCATTCTTTCAGGAAAGGTCCCTGAGACCAGAAATGTTGCTTTGAAAACTTTGCTTGCCTTTCACAACAACAATATCACCAAGTATAAGGATAACTTAAACAACTTGCTTGATGATGCTGTGTTTCGTGATGAATTGGCCAAGATCTTTGCCCAGGGAGGCGACTCAGTTGTTGAAGACAGGGACCTTGATGATGTTATGCCAGTTATTCTCAGAATATTGTTTGGACGTGCCCAAACTGTTACGTCGAGTGGCAAAAAGAAGGTACTAAGGCTTGCTGCTATCAGCAGTTTAGTCTCCTTGGATCCAAGGTATGTTACTCAATTTTTGGACATTCTTTCTGAGAGAATTGTGGACCCTCAGGACGAGCTTATGGACTTTGAAGATATAACTGCGGAGTCTGTCACTTTGACTGTATTGAAGAGATGTTTGGGATTTGTGAATCTGTCTACTGAAGTGATTAAGACACTTGGTGAGAAGTTTGTTGATGTTCTACCACGGATGATCAAACCAGTTCTGTTGTCACTTGTCCAAGCTCAAGCTGTCATTGACTCGAATAATTCAGATGATGAGAAACTGGTTAGCATTGCAAAGAGTGTGAGACAGACAGGTGCGAAGGACTTGCTTCTATTGTTCCAACTTCTGCGTGAATTTAATTGGGATGACTACATCGAGATTATCTACGAGAAGGTCTTTGCGCCACGTTTTCCATTGTTTGAATTTGAGAATCTACAACAGCCTTCATCTTTGCTAAACATTTTGGTCTGTTGGTCTGAGAACAAAAACTACCATGAGCTACTGTTCATCAACAACTTCGAGCCTGCTGAGAAGGCATTGTCACTACTCAAAAACACCAATGCCAAGGATAGCGTGGTCTCCGCTGTCCTTGATTTCGCCAGAAATATCATCATGATTTCAGGAAAAGGAAAGATCGCTCAGCTTCGGTCTCTAGTGGCTGCAAGTGTGTTTAGCTCCTTGAGTGATGTCTTTGACCGTATATCCGACCAGGAGATCGTCACAAAGGCCATTGACCTCTTGCTGGCACTTGTTGAGAAAAAGCATGTCAAGGATCAAGAGAGAAGAATCAAACTTGTTATCCTAGCAACCAAGCTACTGGAGAAGCCCGCAAATCAGATCTCCAGGACGTCAAAGATCCAAGTTCTACAAGCTTTGAAAGTCTTGATTGATGACTTTGATGGCGATTTTGCTGGAATCAAACACCTGTATGAAGTTGCATCCAAGTTTCTGAAGCAGTTCTCTGACAAGCAGCAACGTATCGAACTTGTGAAGGTTATTGTTGCCATTGGTGAGAAGTTTGATGAGTACGCTAAGGTGGCTTCTTTAGTCGAGGAAATGAATGCCTATTCCAAGAGAGCTATTGAGGAGTTTGACTATGACCGCAGGTTGGCTGCCTACCGTGAGGTAAACGACACCCTCTTTGCTCAGTTGACAATCATCGAGTGGCTTCCTTTGTTGAACAATGCTTTATTCTTTGTGAATGAGGAAGACCTGTCAATCAGAACCAATGCTGCGTACACTTTGAAGCGTTATGTTGATGCATTTTCATCCCAAGATTCAGCCCCAGAAGAGTTCATTCATCATTTTAAGACTTTACTTCTTACAAGCCTCCGTTTTGGTTTGAGAAGTAAGGTGGATGCCGTTCAGGCTGAGTATGTTAGCTTGCTACACCACATTGTTGCAAATTCCAAACATGTTTCCACGTTCGATGATATGCGCGTTCTGCTGGAGTTTGACGAGACCGAAGGAGAAAAGGAGAAAGACAACTTCTTTACTGCCATTAACCACATACAGCTCTACAGACGTCAACGTGCAGTACGTCAACTGGCAACCCAAAGCAAACACATCAAGGGATCCAACATTGCTCATTATATCCTGCCTATTGTGGAGAACTATGCCTACTGTTCTAACGAGAAGTTCAGAAACCTATCCAATGACGCAATCGGTGTGATAGAGACTTTGGTTGGGCGGGTTTCCTATAAGCAGTATGTTGCTGTGTTCAAGAGATACCTGGGTGGTATTAGAGAGGGCAGCGAGACTCAACGTGACTCCGTGCAACTCATGATCGCAATTTCTCAGGGCCTGTTAAACAATGTGCAAGGCAAGACTGAAGTCAGAATGGAGGGTCTACCAACCGATTCAGAGGTCTTGAATATGCAGGTTGAGAGAGACATGATTGAGCCAATCACCAAGGTATTGAACCTGAGAAATGAAGAAAGTGTTGTCCAGAGAACCCCATTGATTCAAGCTATGGCCTCGTTGATCCTATGTCTGACTCACCAGCGCATTGTTTCTATTCTCCCAGGTGTTCTGACAAAGATCTGTCAAACTTTGAGATCTAGATTTGATGATTTGCGAGAGGCTACCAGAAAGTACCTGGGTCGCGCTGCTAAGATTTTGGGCCCACATTACATCAAATTCATCATCAAGGAGATGAAGACGGCATTAGCCAGAGGCTTCCAAGTTCACGTTCTCGGGTACACTGTCAACTACATCCTGCTTGCTACTGACCTAAAGCATGGCGATGTCGACGAGAGTGCCTCTTTGATCATGGAGGTTGTCATGGAGAATATGTTTGGATCTACTGCCCAAGACAAGGAGGCTGAAGGCTACAGAACGACCATGAAGGAGGTGAAGACCAACAAGAGTTTTGACACCGCCGAAATGCTCAGCAAATTGATTAGCTTGTCGCATTTTGGTGACATTGTTAATCCAATCAAGTTGCTGCTACAAGAGAGAATCACATACCGTGTTCAGAACAAATTGGATGAGCTGTTGAGACGTATATCCCTCGGTGTTTTGAAGAACGACCAATTGGGAAGCCAAGACATGCTGATTTTGTGCTACCAACTTTTCCAAGAGTCCGAAAAAGAGGTTGCATACAAGAAGAGGATTGCGGAGAAAAGGGCAAATGCCCAAGCTCCTGCTGATGAGCACTTCCTGATCCAATTAGATGCCAAACCACTTCGTGTTCAGAATGAGAATAATTCTGCCATCATTCAAACGTTCCAGAAGCTATCCCTTGAACTCTTGAGACCAACTCTTTCCAAGAAGCCGGAGTTCATCACCTCTGAAAAGCTGAGTGGGTTCCTACCCTGCTTTCAGACTGCGCTAGCATCTGAGAATGAAGCTGTTTTGATTGACGTCTTGAGAGTGTTGATGCTGATCATCAAGGTTGAGTTTAACTCAGAAGGGGATATCTTTGAGAATTGTGCCCAGAGATGCTTGGAAATCATTAAGGACTACCCATCCACCGAGTCTGAGCTTGTCCAAGCCTGCTTCAAGTACTTGTCCATTATTATTCGTCATAGGGAGGATTTAGCACTGAGTGAGGCTGCATTGGGGTACTTGCTAGTTCGCATTCAACCTGATATGAATGACCAAAGTAGACAGGGAATGGCCTTCACCTTTTTGAAGGCAATTGTCTCTAAACGGGTCATGATTCCAGAGGTTTACGAAACGATGGACAAGGTGCGTGAAGTGATGGTTACCAGTCATTCTAAGGAGAGACGTGACACTTCGAGAAGTATTTACTTCCAATTCATTATGGAGTACGATCAAGGTCGTGGCCGTTTGGAGAAACAGTTCAAGTTTCTTGTTGACAACTTGAGCTACCCGGCAGAGGAGGGTAAACAATCTGTCATGGAGTTGATTCATTTGATCCTGGGTAAGAGTGGCCCGCAACTGGTGGAGGCTCTAGCTTCCTCGTTTTTTGTTGGTCTCGCTAAAGTTCTGATTTCGGAAACTGAACCAAAGACCAGAGAAATGGCTGTGGCTCTGATAACTTTGATCTTTGAGAAAACCGATGTTGAGAACTACGAGAAGTACATCATTGGATGGTTGAACTCGAGAAACTCTGCTTTACTGAAGTGTTCCCTACAACTTTACAGAATCAAACTCAAGGTTGATGGCATTGATGCGGGCAACTTGAAGCCAGTTGACAAAGATGTCCTGATCAACATTAAGGACACCCTTGAAAAGGCCCGCGCTGACTCTGAATTTGAGGTTTCTTGGGAGCTAGTCTACAGTGCTTTGAACTGTTTGGCCCTTATTGCCGAGAAAAGCCACGGCTTGATTGATGATGAGTTGAAGGAATACATCATCTCAGCTCTGTTGTACCCTCATTCGTGGATCAGATTGGTGTCCAGCAGACTTGTTGGTGTCTTGGTTGCGAAAGAAGAGATGCTTGATGATACCGATATCCAGAATATTGCATACAGATTGATACATCAACTTCGGGCTCCTAAAATTGAGGAGGCTTTGGGATCTCAAGCAGCTAAGTTTTTGACCTTTGCCTTCATGAAGTGGGCCAAAGAAGGTACTCTCTTTGATAAGTCTTTGGTTACTCAACACGAGGGCGGTGACGATGAGGTTGACCAGGAGGAAGCTGATGATCAGGAGAAAGCTGCATCGGAGAACGAGTCAGAACTGATGATTTACTGGGCTATCAAGAAGATTGGAGGAACCATCAGATCGGAGAGGATCTCCCATACCGCTAAGAAGTCCAGCGTTCAGTTCTTGGCCTTGACCGTTCAGATTTTGGAAGCTAAGCAGATGCAAACTGTTGCAGAGGACTACATCCTGCCACTGTTCGCCTTGAATGAGAATGACTCTGAGGATGAAGCTGATATTGAACTACAGAGTCTTGCTGCTGAGTGCCTCAAGATGATCGAGAATAGGATTGGCGTGTCTGAGTACACACAGGCATACAGCAATGTCCGAACCTTTGTACTGAAGAGACGTCAGGAAAGACGCACTGCCAGGGCCAGACTTGCTCTAAATGCCCCAGATGTTGCTGCCAGAAAGAAGGTGAAGAAGCATATTAGAGACAGAGAGAAACGCAAAAACTTGAAGGATGCTAACGGTTATTACCACGCCAAAAAGAAGAGAAGGATTTAGAAGATGTTGAATAACGTTTATTGCGAACCGTTTGTAGACTTGTTTGGGAGTTCCTGATCATCCTCAGCAGGAACAGCAGCCGCAGCAGCAGAAGTAGTGGAAGATGAAGGAGCAACTGGCACAGTTTCACCTTCAGCGCTCTTCAAACGCTGGTTATAGGCTGCCATTTCTTGCTGGTAGCGCTCCTTGTCTGCATTGAACTTCTGCTGGTAGATATCTTTCTCCTCATCCGTCAGCTGACGCCATGACTCGCTAATCGCTTGTGGTGACTCTTTGAAGGCGCGACGTTCCTCCATGTAGTGCAGGTACGCGTTGAGGGGCTTCTTCGGGTGCTGTGGATCGTGTGCACTGCCACCGGCCGGTCCGTCGCCAGCCAGTCTCTTCTTCTTGGTGGACTTCTTGTCGGTGAACTCGTATTCGGGCGCAAGAGGGGGCAGTGTCACGGAGGAGCGCTTCTCAAGGTGTTCTAGCAGCAACGCGTGTTCGAGACGGAGCCTACTGACAGAGGTCCTGGTATGCGCAACGCGAAGGGCAGCCTCGCGGTTGATGTCCTCGGCTGCTAGGATCTTGTTTTTCAGGACACGGCACTGCGCGGCGATGTCGTTGCTGCTCATTGGTTGACGTGTAGTGAATGTCTTGTGTGTGTATAGACTATATGTATGTGACTGGGCGCCCACACTGCGTAGCGAGTCTCCGCGAAATGGTGATTTTTTTTTTTTTTTTGCTTAGAGAAGGAGGTATTTTCGCGAAGATTCGTCACCCCATTTACAGAGCTCCCATCTGTGGAAAGTAATGGACCCTGCCACAGACATCACCGACGCCATCCTTTCAACGCTTAAAGGTGCCCTTGTCCAGCCTCCACTAAGTAGCCTGCCGCTTCCTGATGACCCACAGCCGGACACTATGGCCAAACGCACAAAACGTAAGTCGAAATTCTCACCGGAGCAGGACCAGCTCATCGTGGACCTCAAGAAGAAGGGCAAATCCTGGGTCGACATTGCCAAGATGACTGGCGTGGGAAGCTTCCTGGCTGCCAGAAACAGATACCAGGTCCTCATGGGCCAGCAGGGCGTCGCCTCCACTGTCTGGGGTTACCACGATACCAAAGCACTCCAGGCACTCATGGATGAGGGCGAGATGGAGAAGTGGCGTTTCATCGCCAGAGAACTGTACAAGCTCACAGGAAAGTTCTTCACTGATCAACAGTGCCGTGACCTGGTAAGGGAGCTCTTCCTCGCCAACCCAGCAGATTTCGGCCTGGATGAGGAGATTCTTGCCGAGTACCCAGACCATGCTCCTTCCACAACAAATTCCTCTTCTGCTCCCCTCTCTACCGCTGTTGGCCAGGTGTAAAACAGCAAAGTGTCTCTGCACTAATTTCATTTCGTTAACAAAGCACCCTTAATACATAAATACCGTATAGAAGTTACACATTTTCCTGAACTAAAACAAAATCACTTCCGTCTCTACCCCATCATTTCCAGAGTTTAAGCACGCTTGTAGACGTTGTTCTGCGCAGCGCCACCGGCTGGTTGTGCAATATGGGCTGAAGCTCTGGCTGTAGAAGTGGCATTCTCCTTCAACGTAGTCAACTGCTTCGATCTGAAGTTCTCGTAGTGTACGGCAGAGGTAGTCTCTATCAAGTCTTGAAGGTGTGTTCTGGTTAAAAAGTCTCTCAAGTAGACAAATTCAGACTGGTTCAGGTCCTCGACATTGATAGTACCCCATCTAGTTCTTCTTCCCCTGAAGGTTTGGCCATTCTCAGTGATTTGTGTCTCGGAACCAATCACAGCAAATGGAATGATGGATCTTATCGAGTTGTTCAACTCCTTTTCCTCCTCCAGCAATTCCTCACTGTCAAAAGGGTACAAATTCATCTCGTGGTACTCAAACTCCTTCTGCAACACACTTCTAAAGTTCTCCTTCTCGTCCAAGGTCAACGTATCAGCCTTGGCTATGACCGGGATTACGTTGGAGATCTCCGCCAACTTCTTCAATGCCGCAATATCCAAAGATCTGAGGCCAGTGTTATTTGGTTGGATGAAGTAGAGAACTGCGTGGACTCTGGAGTCATTGATGTGTCTTTCTCTCTGAGCAGTCAACTCCTTTCTCAAGTATAGAGAGTATTGTTCCTTGATGTATTTAACAATTGGCTCCCAGCACTTGTCGTTGTTGATCTGGTCACCAAAACCAGGAGTGTCAACCACGTCGATGTTTAAACGAACAGAGTTCTCAACCAACTGGTGATGTGAGACGGTGATCTCAGAAGTCTTGGAGATTGGCTCAGCAGCACTCTTTCTGCCGTGCGAATCCACCAAGTGGGAGGCAAATAACGTATTAATCAACGTGGACTTACCCAAACCTGAGTAACCTGCAACTAAGACGTTAAACTGAAAGCCTCTTCTCAACAAGCGGTGCTCAATCTGGGTCGTGATGGTGTCAAAACCGACATAGGAGGATGGCTGTGTGAACTCGGTAGCGGACATTATGACCGTCAGTGGATAACTAGTATGGGTGTCGTTGCCGGATTCAACTTTGTGTGTGGTGTTTTCAAGATCGAAAATTCACGCACAAAACAAAACCGCGTTTCGAACACCGGACTCGAATGGGAGGCGGCACACGTGATTGATTATATAAGAGCCCAAAGACAAAAAGACAAGACATCTCTGACAAGAAGTGACTCGCAATCAAGGGGTTGTTTCGTAGATCGTATACAGAAATGTGAAGCACTCATAATTCATTCCAATACGCTAAGTCATGAAAAGTTGTAGTTGTTCCTTTCAGCTTCATTTTGGAGCAGTCTTTCGACTCTGTTATCAACATTTCTCTGGACTTTACCATCGCTAGATGTTGTCTTGAATGCATATTCAATGTGTACCTTCTCGTTTTGGATCGGCTGGTTGTTCATTTTTGTTATCGCCTCGTCACTCGATTTGTAACTCTTGAAATAGACAAACCCATAGCCTTTAGAATGGCCCTCATCGTCTCTCCGAACTTTAGGGTCGGCTGAAAACTCCCCGAATTGCTTGAAAATTTTGATAAGCAAGTCTTCATTAACTTCTTTGTTGAGTCCCTTGATGAATAATGCACACCCGCTCTTGCTCTCCTTGTTGGAATTGGCTTTGCTAACTCTTAATGATCTGTTGTACAGCTTTGTTCCTCCCATCACTTTCTCCACGTACTTCATGTCTGCTGCAAGCTTGAGCTCCACGAAGCCATATCCTAAGCTGCGGTCCTTGTGTATGCTATCCTTCTGTACGTGAACCCTGGAAACGGGCGCCACCTGGATGAACAGCTCATATAAAAGTACATCTGTCACTCTCTCGTCGAGGTTCCCCACATAAAGTGTAAGATCCTGATTCTTCTCCGGGCCACTCATCGGTTCAGCAATTTTCTATCAGTATGAGGGTCTAGCAGGTGTATAAAGGAGTGAGTTGTTGGGGTGCGAATAAAAGCTCTGTGGAACCAGTGAAGTCAAGTGGTCTTGTGTATGGGAGTTTTCTCTTTTTTTTTTTTTTTTTTTTTTTTTTTTT
>JAJMKO010000036.1:0-46261 GCA_030569275.1 [Candida] sanyiensis | reverse complement strand
CCGGCTCTCGGAACTCATCTGTTAGTCTCAGACTGGTTCTTGACCTCAAGAGCCCTGACATGCTCCTCGAGGATTCTGATAGACTTGCTCAAGCTCAACACATCTTTAAGAACAATGTCACTGCTGGTCTTGTACTCGTCAAGCAGATACTTGTAGACAAAGGCACCAGTGACGCTGACACCCACAAAGAAGCCGAGGAAGCCGCCCCTGACGGCACCAATTCTCTTCACAGGTCTTGGGGACACTGTCGAATAAGTTCTGGAAGGGATTCTGGAGATAATCGTCATCGCTTTGGTGCTGCTGAAGAGCTGAGAAACGACTCTTTTTCTTTTTTTTTTTTTTTTTTTTTTGTCCCTCCTGTTGGTAAAGGTGGCGAATTGACATTGACATCTTCACTTGATCGATGTTTTTTTTTTTCCTTTCTTTCCTTTCCCCAGTTAATTCAATTACCGCGAAATTTGCTACATCATTTGTTTCCTTCATTCCCAAATTCTGTGCCTGAAGAACCAATCGAGAATGCCAGTAAACAAAACAGAGCAACCAGTCACCGGGAAGACGTAGTACGGGTACGAGTTTCCCTGTAGATCCAGATACGATTGGGGAGGCGGGACAAAAGGAAAAAGCGCCAGAAACACATTGGAAACGAGGAAAACAAGAGATAGGACCCAATATGAATCCCACTTGTGCTCCGAGTCTGTGAGGGTATTGAACTTACCCCACCCTTCTCTTTTTGAGTTCTTGTGTAGATAAAACAGTCCTAAAGTCACAAAGATGTTGATCCACGTTCCCGGATAGGAGTAGAGGTTCACAACCAGCTCGTAGATATCACCATTGGGAGGAGCAAGAAGAACAAAAACCGTGACAAACCAATGAAGTAGCATAGCATAGGGTAACTTGGAGAAGAGCTCTGAGAATGGAATGAGATTCTCTCTAGCAAGCTCTTGGTTGATTCTTGAGTGTGAGAAGGACACCGCTAAGACATTGCCAAAATTGGAGAGAGAAATCAGGATTGGCAAAAGCCTTGAGCTGAGAGATTCTCCAAAAATCTTGTTGAAGAAAACACCAGCAATCAGGACGCCACTCTCCTCAAACTCTTCTTTTGGTATGACCACGCAGTATGACAGCACCACCAGGAAATAGAGCGAAGTGGTGATCATCACAGACAAAGGAGCGGCAATTTTCAAGGTGCGGTGTGGGTCGTGCACCTCGCTCAGAACGTAGTTGGCATTCTCCCAGCCTTTGAATGAGTAGATAATTTGAAGAAGTGCTACCGAAATGTTGTATGAGTTTCCTTCGTATCCCTTGTAACTCTCCCATATGCCATGGAAGTTGTCGTTGTGCTCAACTGGGATCACATCAAAGAAGGCAAGAGCGCCCAATGAAATTATGGTAACTAATGTTAGGAGCTTTGTGACTCCAAGGAATGTGAATAGTCGCGTTGATGAGTCCCTGTGGTATAGATGTAAGTAGATGCTAAACGATATGACGGCCACACCAATCCAACGAGCGTACCAGTCGCTTAGATCTGTGTAGCCGAGACCAAAGAGGACATATCTTCCCAAGGCATACGAGTTCCCAGAACTGAATCCAAGGAGGACAATCTGGAACGCATAGATGTTCTCCATGAGATGTTTGGGCTTCTGCCACACTCTTTGAAGGTAGTTTTTCTCTCCGCCATTTCGAGGAATGTTCAATCCAAAGTCAAGGTACACGCTCAACCCACAGAACGTGATGATTCCTCCTAAGAACCACAGGAGAAGTGAAGTCCCAATGTTCCCACTAAGTGTGAATATGAGGGCAGGTGTGGAGAAGATGCCAGTCCCTATCATCTTGTTGATAACGAGGGCCATCACCGCAGGCGTCCGCAGATGTGGAGTTGGGTGTGTGTGCGGGAGAAGAGGCTGTGAATCCATCTTTTATCGAGACTCAATGTATACCCCCTCAGTATTGGGGTGTCAGGTGAAAGGAGCTCGGGAGCACTGGAGCGAAGGACAGTGTCTTAGTTAGTTGTTGCTGTTATTGTTGTTGTTATTGTTGTTGTGTTTTTTTTCTTTCATTCTTTCAGATTATATCTATGTGCCAAAAAGAAGCAGACAACACGTGACTCGGATAATGGATTCTTATATCAACATATCAAGCTTCTTCACCTTTTCGACATATAGCCTTGAACATAATTCGAGCTGTACAATGGAATGATCACTTAACTCCGATTAAAGATGATCATTTTCGCGCTGCTTTCATTCTTAAATTTAGTAGGTTGACTCCACCTGCATCAGGGTTTCGGTTAAAGCTTCACTCCGAGCGCAGGATCCTGGGTGTGAGAGAGAATCCGCTAGCTCAGAGGATCAGCGTGGTGTGGAAAATGGTGTACAGGAGGTTGTTGTCAACAAAGACAAGTCATAAATCGTTAAAGGTAAACAAACCCAACACAAAGCTCCAGCACACGTACACAGATGTATCTATGGACATGGTCAGTTGAGTAGAGAGTCCACCGAGAGTCTCTTGGCCCCAAGCGGCGATATTAGGCCACCATGTACTGAAAGACTTGCAGAGAGCATCGCTGAATGAGAGGCCCCCAAGTTGTGGTCTCGTGGAACGACGAAGTGGTAATGTGTGAGGGAGGGCAACGGCTCGTGGAGACTCTGAGAGTGATCGAACGCACCATACGTCGGTGCAAGAGGAGGGATCGACATCGTAGGAGCCGTGACCCGATCTGAGGAGCTCGCTTCGATGTATGGATATGGATTGGCAACAGCAGTCCTGTTTGGCGAGGTTGTGTAGTTGGGCTCCGACATGGGAGAGACTGACTGGAAGGGTGGAGTCGAGTGTTTGTTGGCAGAGGGAGCGTGCTGTTGCAATTGCGTTGTGTTTTCAACAGAGTTTTTGTAGGTGACAAAGACGGAGCCCTTCAACGGCCACTCACATATAAGGCCCTTGGTGACGCAGAACTTGCAGCTGGGTCTCTGTTCGTCACATTTCTTGTGTCTCCTTCTGCAGCATAGACAGCCTGTTCGAGTTCTTTTCGTCTTGGTGACTGGGGTGGACATTGCGTCACTGATTCTGTTTGTGTATGGCTTGCAGGGGGCAGGGATAGCATTGCAACGGCACGGGAAAGGACGCTTTTATAGCAAGTCCCTTGTAACGAAAGGCGCCATGACCACGACGGGAATCTGGCAATGGTTAAATGGAAGTTGTTTTCCGGGGGAGCGAAAATTGAGGGGTTGAGGGGCACTAACGGCAACAGGGAAACTGGGAAATTGGCACAACACGGACAAGCGAATAAAATTTTCCGATACGCAGCTGGCAGATGGCCTGTACACAGGTACCGAGTGTCCTTTAAGGGATTCTGCGCTTCCTTCGCCTTCCTATCCTTTCGCTTCGCTGATCAGCCCCAGACTTCCAAACTGACTTTATTCGACCGCGGTCGCGGCTGCTTTGGCCGAATCAGGCAATTTAAGTGAGTCACGGCCCAGCGGGCCGCTGCGGCTAAAAGTTCCGTTTTGGCGCTTTCTCCGGCCAGATGGATAAACCCCGGGCCAGTGACACAAAAAAACACCACAACGCAATAAACACACTTTGGAGCGATCAACATCTCGAAAGGCCATAATCGGTTAACCGTTACAAGACAGAAAGACTGCATAGAAATGTTGCGCTGGGTGCTTCGCCCGTTTTTTAAGATATATATATATATATATATGTTTACTTGCTGAGGCTGGTTTGAAGTCCCTCCTTAGCAATGACATCGATCGGATTGAGGGAGCAGTTCCATGCAGCGGGAAAGATTTTTCAATCTTGACAATTCCACTTAGAGTTGACCGTTGACTGTGGTCCACGGGAAAAGCGCTCTGAGGACTCAGGAGATGGACGCCCATTTTGGAAGTTGATGTCTGCCTTGCGTTGAGATTTGTTAACGGATGGAGGTAAGGCAAAAAGGTTTTGACTGGCTCTGTTGAAAGCGAGTGGGCCGGGAAATCTCTTTTGCCCACCTCTTTAAATCTGATTTTGGCCAATTGATAGCACGATCATACCTTTCGCCCCTAATGACCGTGATAATTGAGGGGTTTTAAGCTCTCCTTCATCTCGAACAAACCCTGAGATGGATCAATGTGGTTAATTCTCAAGATTGAACTTTCGAACAGTGAGGTATTGGTTCAGGCTTGTGGAAACACTTCATAGGCAACCAACATTATAGCATTACCTAGCTGATGAAATGCAACTGGACGTCCCCTGTTGTCACATCAAAATACACGAAGAAGCTTGTTGACAACTTTGAATTGTGATTCACGGGAATCAAGGTCATTTTGTTCTCAGCACTGCACCCTCAAGTATGATTGAATAGCGGGGATGATAATCCAGTAGTCTCTTAGGAATAATTTAACTTTCTTTGGCAAGCATTGTTTAATCGGCAATGACTTTCGAAGTGAAGAAAAGGACCAAATCTCCTACAACAGATCATCCACACCGCTTTAATCTCTTTCATGTCGTGCATGAGAATTGATCCGTACACCGCAAGCTACAGTGCCTTCAGGACACTTAGTGATTAGCGGTCACATGTAGTCCAGCGAGCAAGCCCAGAGAAGATTTTGTGAGAGATTATGTGTAAGTCAAGCAAGAGGGAATAACCCATGCTCTACTTTGTGAGAGCTCGATGGCTGCAAAAACTTGAGAAAGTTGAAACCCGGGATAAACTCTACTTCCCCTAGATTGGGTGGTCCTAAGCAGGGGGAAGAAGGGGGGATATGATCCTCCGCTGGTCTTCTTAAATGTTCCTGTCAAATCTCACTGGCATGTCTCTCAATCCAGTTCTAAAGTCACCAATCCCAGTGCTCTCGATGAACTGGCCCAGCAACCAAGTGAAACTCCTAAACTGCAATTGGTGAGGAGTTAGGGGAGACTAGAGCTTAGGTTGTGGTAAGCAAAAGTGCTCTAGTACACTCTCTACAGGGCTAGTATGTGACAGCGCCAACAAATCCCAGCGAATTGAACATCTGAAGTTCATAAAATGGATATCAGAGCGATGTGAAAACTGACTTATAAGGATTCATTAGTGATAGCACACAAAGCATATAGAAGCACTAACAGGTTGGTGCACTTTGGTTCTTAAGTTCTTTTCCACCTGCTTTACGTCTTGTAACCTTTGCAGGGCCGCAGAAACCTGTTGATTTCTGCTAGGAACGCAGATGCAATTCAAAAAGAGCGAAGGGTGCGCAACCTGGCAGAGGGAGAAGTCATATAACCTTGCGATTTTTCAAGGGTGCTTTTCAACAGTGAACACTTTTTGGAAGCCACCACAAGATTCAAACACCTTTCATCGTTCTTTGGAAATGTGAGACCGGCTGGCTCTGAAGGGAATTGTCGCGAACATCAAAAACAATGAGCTGGCCGGCAGGCATATTGAACAAACCGCCAAACAAACAAAAAAAACAGAAGTAGTCGAAATCAAAATGAGAGATCTTTTAAAAAAGTTAAGTATGTGGAACTTTGAACTAGTCCTCAATTTTTTTGCAAATCATGGAATGCCAAAAAAATCGTCAAAGGTGACCAATCAGGGCCGCATTGCCTAAATCCGTGACAAAGGGCTGAAACTAAGCAAGATGTGCGATTAACATTAAGTAATTCATTGGCGAGGGGTTTTCTCAGTCGATTCGGAGTTTGCCGTGGAGTGTTTATACAACGATTAGTCCCCAAGCAGCGATAACACGTTAACAACACCAAGAACAATAATAAGATCGAAAGACACTACACAATTGCCTAAGTTCATTCAGAGCTAGATAATACATTTTAAGCAATTACTCAATTAAGAATTTTGTTGTAAAAATCTCAATTAAAACTCTAAAAAAATAACTAAAGTTGAATTCAGATGAATATTAGAAAAACAATGTTAAGAAAATTACACTTTCCGTAACCGTAAAGCATAATACTTCTAATATTATTAATCTCTGTTCGAGTCATAGGAGGGAATAATTAATCCATAATATTATATTTCGATATTTCCTTCAAGTTGTTAATAAAGAGGGGTCAAGTACCACATACCTCCTCCAGAACTGGAACCTCAAAGCACAAACAATAAAAAAGCCGCTGAGCCTGATCGGATGCGACACACCAGAGCTGAGAGAATAGCCCCTCACATAACACCCATAGGATTTCGATTTGTACATGGCGCCCATGCGCCTATGCGCTATTGACTCTATCAGCGGAGCTGCAATAGATGATTGACCGCTGCGAGGGGCAGAGAATGACCAAAATCACAACAGACCAAAACTAACAGCAACCATAAAAGAGATACGCATACTTCCAGTGCCCAGAGCACACAGGTCCAAAACTAACTTGGAAACCAAGAGCCAAGAGCTCTGCAGCGTCGAGGCTTCGGTAAAAACAAAAAGAAAGGCGGAACAAACTTTGGTAACATTGAGAAGACGGTGAATGCAGTTGAAGCTAATACAAACAGCAAGAGACCGAATAATCAAAACATAACCAAAGGGCGAGAGAGACCAATTTATCGGAGCATATCCAAAGGATAGCGTACCGAGTATCTCGCATATTGTCACCGCTCAAAGAGAGCCAGACAAAATGAGAAAAACCATCAATAGCCCAGACAAAACACTGTGGGAAGACGCGTGTACAGAGATTCTTCTTCAAATTCCCCTTCCTTTTATATCCCAGAAGGCACAATATTATCTGTCTCAAGGGCGCATTTAGTCCCAAGAAGCAATGCAGTACGTACCACTTCTTACCGGTGCAACAACCTCCTGTCATCCCTAGTACCGATCATACACGATATCTTTGGGATGTCAATTCTCGTCACGAAACTGAGAACGTAGCAAGCGGCATAAGGAGTCGAAATGTTTTCCTTGCATTTACTGATTTTTCTGACAGCAATCAAATCCCAATTGTATGAGCAAGATGGTACATCTACTAAGCTTCAGAGCTAAGCGTGACTCTAAAACTTTTCAACTCAGGTGATATAAATAGAGTATCTTGTACTCCTGTCGATCTGTGCAAAGCGTCTACCCACAGTGATTTTTTTGGCCTATTAGTGGTTTCTCTCATTTTTGCTGGCTCTTTTTGAGCGGTGTCAATATACAGGAGATGCTCGGTACACTAAGACCATTCGAACTAAAGTGGCGGCACCAATGCGGCACCTCATCTCACTTTTTGTTGTTTACAGGACTGGTAACTCGGTCAAAACGAGAAAGTTAATAAAAATGTAAGAAATCATACCATGGGAGAGTTCACAAGTTACAAACGCTGGAGATACTCTTCGGTATGCTACCTGTCACTCCCTTCTACCACTTCTGAACCCCACCCACATATTTGCTTACTGCCTATAGATTCCCGTAGTATAGATGTTTCTCTTCTCTATGTCCATCCTCCCAACTGTTTAAGGACTCACACAAAAATGCTCAGATAGTGCTTTTATGTAGCCGAGAATCTTCACAAACCGCCACCCAAAATTATCTGCTCATAAGAAACGATATTGAAGTCAGATGCTAGTGGCTCTTAAGCACACTTTGCATAGTTTTTGTTCTGATTGATTTCCCTTTATCGTTTCTGTTATGAATAGTTCTTGTTTCATAACAGATAAGTAACCACTCAATCGGGCGCTATTTAATAAGCTTCACCCATTGAGCTTCGTCCAAAAGAGTTGCTTCTTGATCGCCTTTTTGAAGCTAATGACGTCGTGTTGAACAGCAAATACCTCCACACTACTGACGAGCACACGGCAACCTCCTGGGCCTTCTGCAACTCACCACCATAATAGGCATCAAGCAAATCAAGATATATATCTTTCGGGTATCATCAGATAAATCATCCCTAGTGCCAACAGCAGAGACAGTTAGGGCTGGTAGAACAGATTTTCGAAGTCTGATAGTTGTTCTTGCTAGTAACAATGTACAAACAACTTTAGTGTACTATCGGTATGAGACACCCTTGCGACAGTTTGGTAGGGACAATCCTCTTCTGCTCAGAAAATTTGATCAATGTCTAAGAAGGTGGTACATCCGAGTTTTTGGTATCACCTGGGTACAGATAAATCAAGGACTTGCAACAATATTTTTGAGAGGAACCATACACCGTTTCAAACTACTAGCGGAGAAATGGTTTGTCATTTTGTTTTGATATTGCTGTGGTGCGAGTTGTTTGATACACTTTTAGGCCTCCCCAGGTGAAGTGTTTTATGTTGTTTAATGGTCAGTCATAGCCCCTGTGAACTTTTCTTGTTTCCTGGTTCCTCTTAGCACCATCGCATCAAGCTTTTCGGTTGGTAATTAGATATTACTGGAATTGGTTATTGATAGTGTGGCCTTGTCGGTGTCTTTGCCCTGATCTCACAGTCTGCTGGTGAGGCAATGGCCCTCCAGAGTGACTCATATCTGTGGCGATTGGGTCTGAGTATTTCTTTAACGGTCACTTACTTCCTCGATAGGTAAATGAATCCATCATTTTCAGCTTTTGTTTATCGTTGAGAGCGATCAGCAGACCTAACGGTGTCCCTTGGGTGAATATGGCAGCCTTCCCCATTGACATTCTGATATGGAGACCACTCTCTTCATCCGGGCCGTATCAGGTGTTATCATTGTCTTTTTTACGTTTCAACTGCGGTTTTTATGTTTTGTGGTTTGTGGTCAAGTTGTTTGATGATTACGAAGGATTACGAAACTTCTTGGCGGTTGTGTGGCACACTATGAGAGGCTTTGGATTGCTGACAGAGATTAATCTTAAATGCCAAATGTTTACACCACTAAAGTATATTTTGTTAGTGCAACTATAGACTTCTATTGATGCAATGATGAAGGTGTATATTTATTCAATGTCCAAAGTGCCTCTTTTCACCCCATATATTTCTCTGTACTGGTCCAGTGGTCTTCTGGCCCAAAATGAAGTCTAGATCATTGACTTTCAGATAATAAATAAGCAGAGGTCTTGAAGATCAAAGAATTGACTCACGTCAGCGGTGCAAAGCAAGGAGGCTTTGCCAATATAGAAAATACGATTTAAAAAACAAGAATAATAAAGAAAAGCAACGTGAGCTTGTCCCTCTCGCCTTCCACCCAGAAAATCACTTTTACGACAAGTTTCAGACTTCCAGGGCCATGGATATAATCATTGTTTGTAGTATGTATACATACATGTAATGATTATCCTGTGTGACTTTAGCCTCTATCTAGGTGGTATGTATGTAGCTCTGGCAGTGGGAGGTGAACTCTCGCTGTGTGAACAATTAGTAACCACCCTGTTCCCAAGGGCGTGAATGGCTTGGAGTCCCGACCAAATCAAACAGTTGGAGATTCAGTCTATGATGATTCGAAAATGAAGGAGTCATTTCTCCGGGGTGCTCACTGGTGGAGCGCCGTGAACTGATTGATGCTGGGGTGGCTAATCCTTTGACAATGGTGATGTGCTCATTGAATATGGACTAGAGATGAGGTTTAACGTTATGATATTGAAAAGTTCAATATGTTCCGATAAATTGGTCTCTCGCCCTTTGGTTATGTTTTGATTATTCGGTCTCTTGCGGTTTGTATTAGCTTCAACTGCATTCACCGTCTTATCAATGTTACCAAAGTTTGTTCCGCCTTCCTTTTTGTTTTTACCGATGCCTCGACGTTGCAGAGCTCTTGGCTCTTGGTCTCCAAGTTAGTTTTGGACTTGTGTGCTCTGGGCACTGGAAGTATGCGTATCTCTTTTATGGTTGCTGTTAGTTTTGGTCTGTTGTGATTTTGGTCTTTCTCTGCCCCTCGCAGCGGTCAATCGTCTATTGCAGCTCCGCTGATAGAGTCAGTAGCGCGTAGGCGCATGGGCGCCATGTACAAATCGAAATCCTATGGGTATAACGTGAGGGGCTATTCTCTCAGCTCTGGTGTGTCGCATCCTATCAGTCCTTTTGAGTGCTCAGTGGCTTTTTTGTGGATTGTAGTTGTTCTGCTTTTGTGGTTTTTAGCTTGTGGTTGGTAGCCTGGTGGTTTTTGTAGTTGGGTTTTGTGGTTTGGTTTGGTTTGGTTCAGCGATTGTTTGGTAACGAGAGCAACGATATCTTCTCAGCGAAGCGGCTTGGGTATGCATTAACAATCCCGATAGGTTCACCTATCGTGATAGAAGAGGTGCCTTTTTCTTCGGAGAAGACAGGACTGAAACATCCGGCCTCATGAAAACCACATTGTAGAAATATGCCCCCACGCCGGCCAATGCGTGACAGACAAGGTCTCTGCTGGACTCCAGTGCGTGATGTGGGAGTGACGACAGGAAATGTTTTGAGATTCCCTTCTTTTGTGTTGGATTATCATTTTTACGTACTCACATTTCTTTCGAGAGGCAGTTTTTTGAGGTTGTCAATCTTAACTCTCATTCAAAATGCCTACTCATTCATAGTTTCGATTGCCTGCAGAGTATGCCATTTCCCAAATTCTACAACGCGTGATTGTCTATATTCTTGAGAAGGTTTGGACATACCTGATCTTTTGTTTTCTTGAGTGTTCTTGATTTCAACGTTTTGGATTTGCAGACCACTCAACTTAACAGTATTAACTTCATGAGATGCGAGTTCCTGCGCTGGGAAAGCATCTTCGTGATCTGAACGAGTTGGAGGGTATACAAACTCGCTTTGACCCTCATTTCCACACCCGACCATTGAGTTTATTATTGAATTTACTTAATTCAATAGTCGGGTGCGGGATTATATTAATTGCACATCCGATACGACTCTTACTTACGTTGTAGAAAAGCGTAGAGATGTCCTACTGGCCAAGATCTAAAACTTTCATCCTTAAATTTCGAATTCATTCTGACTGGAGTTTGCAACAAAAAGTTCTGAGAACCGCCGTGAAAACAGCCATCGGGATTTGACCAATCATTCTGGTTACTGAAGCACCATAAATACACCAAAATATATTAATTAATAATAACCAGGGCAAAAAAACAACCAAAAAGAAGCTACTCATAGACCTCAGAAAGTCAATTCTCACAGTAGCGTAGGAAGAACCTAAAAAGAACACATGAAGAGGTTAAATCAATCAGTCAGTTAAATACTCATCAGTAGATAGGATCTGATAGTCATCAAGTGAAGCATCTGACATAATGGCATCGGTAGTGGGGGCTGCTGTATCGTCTTCACTTTCTTCACTGGAGACTGCAACAACGTCATCAACTATATTGGTTTCCTCAGCATTGTCGGAAAGCACCTCTGGAGCAATCTTAGGAAGAGATAACGTTGACAAACTCTGTGCATCCTCATATTCATTATTGCTATCTGTAGTTTGGCTGGAAGATACCAAATCAGGATCATGAACATGAAGCGTCGCTTCGTTCAAGTGAGAAGCATCAATGAGCACAGTTCCTTTAGCATACTCAGTTCCTGCATTCAAAAGCTCAATTTGAAAGTAGCCTGAAAGAGTGGCAAACAGCTGGGTTGTCAGCTCTTCACCTAGCCTGTAACTTCCGGTTCTTGATCCCTCACTAATGATGGACTGAGATCCCAAGAAGGACTGAATTCGAAAGGCTGGTTGATCAGCCTTACCACTGAAGAAAGCAAAATTCAAGAACATGCCAGCTGGAAGTGAAATACTGAGTTTGTTCACCATCTTGAATTTGAGGACATAGCTAGCTGATGGTTGGTCTCTTGATATCTCAAAAAGAACAGTAATTACATCCGAATATGCTTTGACTGCAGAGGAAGATCTTTGTGAGTTGTTCCCAGGACTCACAACACTAAGCCCATTCGGACTCTCCGCTGGCTGTTGATATTCTTTATAGATTCTTCTCAGTTCTCTGATCTTCTCCAGAGTATTGAAGTCTTGGATAAGTTGCACAAGTTCGTCACGGTGCTCGCGATCATTAAAGGAGATGTCAATCAAAGAATCATTCTTTTCAAACAGCTCAGAAGAAACACTCAGGCCTTCTGTAGAAAAATTTGCCGGTTTATCAGCCTGCTTGTTCTCAGCTGGAGGTGCTGGGTTGATGGACACCATTCTGTGGGAAACACAATGACCACTAGAAGTCACACAGGAATGGTAGCAATTTTCGCAAAGGTCATAATCCAAGCAATCCAAGCACTTGTAACGAGTTCCAACTATGTACTTGTCATCTGCACGTGAACAGCCGTCACAGAAGACGTTGCTGTGTACAAATCTAGTGGCGCTGGTAGAAAGCTTTGATTTGTTGCAACTGGTGTTCTCTTGCAACTCGAGCTTGTTCACGGAGTCGATCAGCATGTTGACCTTATCAAGGATCAACTGGCTAGTCTGAGAATTCCTGTGGTTTTGGTATGGAGTGCTGACAACAATTCTCAACCTAATCTTGTCCTTCACCTCCAAGCTTCTGAGAAGACTTCTGTAGTGGGGGAAATTGCAAAGTTTGACATAACCTTTTTCCTTCTTGGACTTACGCTCAAGGATCAATCTGCTCTTCTCCTCATCTATAGTGGATTCATCCAGGAACACTGTAGATTGCGTAAGCTTGGGCGCAACTTCCCTGTAGAACTCCTCTAAAGACTTAAAAGAGCCTCTTGGAATCTTGAATGTCTCTTCCGATTGGGAATTTTCAGGTAAAAGTCTGATCAGGATATTCTCGCTCGTGTTCTTAGGCATATTCATATAGTAGGGGCACCCTGAAGATGGTGAGTGTTGAGTGCGTAGAAATATGTCAAAAGTAGCAATCTGTCATTTTTTTTTATTTTTTTTTATTTTGATTATCAACGCCACCTTACGATTGCGAAATTTCAACCCCACCCCCGAGTAATTAATAATTGCGGAATCTAACCCAAGACACACTAACACTGGTGACTGATGACTGATGCTGGATGGAATAATCTATAAACGTTTTAAACTCAATTCTTATTTACTAAATTTTATAAATAGTTTAAATAATGGCTTGGTGAATTCAACAACTTGGTTCAGTGTTTAACTTTAGAGATATAGTCTGGCGGAGAGGAACTGACCTCAATTTTGGCGTCCTTGTTGATAACTGCACCGCTATTACTCACAACAACTCCTGATTCTCCAGATCTAGTTATCAAATATTGGGAAACTCCGTTCTCATCTTGGGGAATCCAGGGGATTTGCAGAACATCTCTAGTCCAAGGAGTGTCGTATGCTGTTTCGAGGAACTCCGCAGTGTAGACTGGTGTTTTGTTGTACGTGTTAGGTAGTTGCTCTCTCAAAAGGTTGAAGTTGTACCCCTCTTTTGGATTGAGGAACCTCTTCAACACTTGCTTTGGCTGCCTTTTAGCAAGGGTTCCAATCCTTTCAGGGTCCCTTTCGGTATTAACTTCACGCTGCGAAACGCCATCAGGTTGAACTGTCTCATTATTGGAAGAATTGGAATCATTGTTTGTGGCATTCTTTGCTATTTTTTGCTTGGATCGATAAGTTGCAGTATCATCTATAGGTGGAGAAGTTTTGTTGTCTGAGTATCCCTGACCAACTTCATCAATCTCTTTCCATCCAAAATCTCTAGGATAACTTGGCTGCTCACCTCTCGATGAAAGAATAGCACTGATAGGGACAGTATCAAAGCACCTCTCAAACTTGTATCTGAAATACAAGTGAGCCAGCACAGTAACGCCAAGAATCACACCTTCCAAAGCCACAGGGCCCCAGCTCTTGGCCATGATAAACAAGCCCAACAGACAGATCTCACCCAAGTATAGTCCAACAAAGGTTTGGAACAGAGCCTTAGGGTAATTGCGCCCTCTCATATCATAGTCTTCACCATTCACATATGTGTAAAGGTAAAGTTGAACAAAGTAGAACAAAACCAAAGCCAGAGTTGTGAAGACTAGAATGATTGGGGCAATGATAGAGTAAACAATCATGATGACCACCATCAGCTCCTGCGGAGGATAAACAATACCAAGGGAAGGTTTACCAAGAACGTTTTGTTTTGTCCACTTTTTTCTTGGAGTATTGAGCAGGAAGCTGAGTGCATGATTGAGGGCCAATGGAACTGCCTGTAGAATAGTCCACGCGGTGGTATAGAGGCCTAAGAGCAAAAAGTAACTAATGTAGAAGTTGGAAGCCTTTGGCAAGTTCTGCGCCAAAAGAGTCATGGCGGATGAGGGATCATTGATAATTGCAGTAACTGTTGATGAAGCAGCAGATGACAGGGTCATAACAAGAAATACCTGGACGACTTGAAAGCCAAAGAACCAAGACTGACAGTACAATTCAAGCTCTTGGAACGTCTTGAACCCTCCAATCTTTCCAACAGCCTTGATGATGACTGGAACGAGCGCCATTAGAACGGCAAGCAATATGGTTGGGAGAATACCTGTGATAAGGCCAAGAAGGACATCTGGGCAGTTGTTAATAAATCTCAAGAAAGGAATTTTCTCTGTGAGGAATGTGATGTTAGAAATGAGGCCAACAACAGCGACAGGAATTGCCCAGAAAAGAATCATCAGCGTCAAGAAAGTGTTTGCAAGGGTCCTCTTACCACGTTGGACGCTTCTTGAAAGGCTCAAATTATCCCAAATAATATCTTCAGGTGAAGCACCAATCAAGTAGTCTCCTTTGAAATCTTTATTAAATTTGAGGGATTGGAAAGCTCTTTGAGCCTCCACTTGGCTCGGGAACTCAATGAAAACGGAGCCCAACTGTTTCTGGGATGCAGCCTTTGATTGCTCGGTTTCAACTTTAACAGTGAGAGTAGGAAGGGTCTTAAGAGCATATTCAATGGTATTGACCTTCTCCCCAATCAATGGAATTTTTCCAAGCCTGTGAGTTGGCTCCTTCTCGATGAGGTCCTTTGGATTTTCTGGCACCTTCTCTCCCTTTTTCAACAATTTGGCTTGGTACTTCACTGATTTCTTCACAACCGAGTTCAAGGACCCTTCAAACTTATTGGAGAGCTTTGAGCGCTCCTTGCAAAGCTTAGACAGCTCTGCAAAGTCCCGCGTGTACCAAATTCTGTTCAGGAGAGGGAACGCATCCCTCAAACCTTCCTCAGTCTTATAGTTATCGGAAACATCCGTGATCAGGATCGTTCTGGATGAGAGGAGACCATCATATAGCGGCGTTGTCTGAACAGAGTGCCTCATGCATGTATAGAACACCAATTCTTTGTAAATGATCCATATAATCCCCCCAAAGTAGAACCAGGAGAGGAAGACGTGAGCATAGAAACGGTTCTTATTGGTAACGTTAGCAAAGGACAAGATCTCAAAGCCATCCAGGTTGAGGCCATTGGTGGCATTGACCGGAAGAAGGATTGGGAATAGCATGAGGCAGCCAAGAAGAGAAACCATGGCAAAAACAGCAATGTATCTGGTGTAGAGATAGCCATCCAGCCCTGCATACTGCAGGAGGAAGGTTCGGTTCCTGGCCCAGAGATCAGAGATCCAGGCTACAGAGCCTTTGGAGACGGGAGGTGGCCTGTGATCCTTGTCAACAGACGCAAGCTCCAGCGACTTTGGTTGATAGACCTGGGGTTGTTTGGGTCTAATCGCAGAGAAGACGAGGTACATGACACCGCCAATGATGCCGTAAAAGATCAGGGCGGAGACGAAGGCACTGGTAGACGACGGAGAGCCATTGGAGTCAGACATTGTGTGAGTGGCTGATTATGGCTGTTATAACGATTAATGCGCATAAATTGTAGTGGGGGAGGGGCGGGCGGCCATGGGACTTTATATAGCCCGGTTAGTGTTTGAGGTGCATGTAGCAAAATTCTATCCGCAAATCGTTTGCTCTTGACAGTTGCTAGTATTTTGGCTGATGTCAGCGTTGTCGTGGCCCTACCGGCTACACGCCCACAGGACGTCACTTGTTGTTCTCTCTTTGGGAAAACGGGGGAAAAAACAAAATGTCATGTCGCCGGCAAGAATTGGGACCCATCCTTCGCAGAGCTACCGAACCACCTCTACAAACAGACGATGAAATTCCTTGACGAGTCAGACATCGAGCTAATCAACCAGTTCCTCAACTTCCAGGCGTCTGACTGCCAGGTACAGGGCGGCTGTGACCTCTTTGCCACCAAAGCCGTGGGTGCAGACAGGAAGCTCTACAAAACCATTGACAAGCAGTTCGATGCACTCATCGAGAACAGCAACAAGGAAGACGGCGAAAATGACAATCATGAAATAATATCCCCGAATACTGAGTTCCTTGCTGCAAAGAGACGTTTCAGCACTGACTACCCCAATTTTTCCTCAAGAAGCACTGAGTATCATCTTCAATCCACTTCTCCCTCCGTTGACAACGACACGCCCTTTGGGCCCCTCAATGAGACAACCAGCAGAAGAACATTTGCGTACCTTATTGGTATCCTTAACTCAACCTACCCTGACAATGACTTCTCCTCCCTCAAGCCTTCGAATTTCCTTAAGATTACGTTTGGCTCCCTCAAGAGCAAGTTTGAAAACACACTTATCTCTCTGGGAAAGCACTACGATGACATGCAATTTATCTGGGATCTATTAGATGAGCAATTGGACCTGAAAAATGCAGTCTGCTACGAGCTCCTAATCAATGACGATTCCTTTTTTGAGGACTTTGGAGGCAACAGCACCTTGTCCTCGCTCTGGCAGTACAAATGGTTCGTCTTTAACAAGAAGAAGAAAAGAGTCGGATTTTTTTACATCAACGGCAGCAGAGTACAATCACCAAAGCTATATCCATATCAGCAGACCAATTACCAAGCCAGAGGCACCGATAAAAGAAGACGCCTCACCATCGACAATGATTTGGACGAGGAAGAGTACGACTTGACTTACAACTCTGACGACGAGAAGGGCTACCAAGACGTGTTCGAAGATGATGAGGATGGAGTGGGAAATGACTATCCAAATATGGGCGGCGAAGAAGACGATTCAACGGTTGTTGGTCAGTTGGAACTGAAGGCCTAGACAACCACTGCTGAGATCCCACTTTGATCAATTTTGAACTCAATTGTGTCTGAGAAGACACTTCTATTAGAATACACCAAACGGAAAACCCTCTTTAAAAGCCATAACTGATTACCCTGTTCACTTCTTTCCTTCAATTCTCCACTATGCTCACGGCCCTTGGTGCCGCTTTGATACCCTTCGTCAACTCTATAACTTTTCGACAATAATATCTTTACATCCACAAACTGCTCCCAGTGGAGACCCAATGTAGATATTCTTGTGTTGCCATTGTAATCTTCGCCATCTTCAAGGTTCTGACGTTTAACAATATCTGACTTTCTCCAACCGCTCAGCCATCCGATCTGATAATCCATGTTGAGACTTTTGTAGTCAGTATCCAGGATAACTCTGGTTGGCTTCTCACTAATCTGGTTGACAATACACAGCGCAAAGTTGTGCGTAATTGCAAGATTAAGAAGGCCGAGCGTGGTCTCAATGAGCTTCTGTCGCAACCTTTTGAAGTCATTGTCGAACTCAACTCGAAAATGGTGGGAGATTGAGTCAATCACGACAAGCTTGATGTCCTGGGAACATAACAATCTGGGTAGTTGAACAGTAAAAATATGCTCTTGGACCTCGAGATCCGTGCAGTTAATGGTGAGGACATCGTCCATGTGCGAGTTTATTTCAATCAAGCGTTTTGTTTCCGTGAATCCTTCGGTAGAAATCAACACTGATTTGGCCCTTGGGAATTCTTTACTCACAGATCTAGTCAGCTGCATAGCAAACTGGGACTTCCCTGTTGAAGATTCTCCAAAAACCTCTGTGATCTGTCTTGTATATATCCCTCCTCCAAGGGCCTGGTCTAGGTGTTCATCGCCAGTTGAGAAGAACTCGTCCCCAATATCGTCTATTGTCTTGGTCTGGGACTCAAACAAACTGACTTGCTCCTTCTTGAGGAAGTGTATAAATCTCAACAGCTTGTTTAAGTTAATGTTGTACTTGGTGGCAAGCTCAATTGGTGCAGAGGCTAGGGCCTCTACACATGTGATTTTTTTCTCTGAGAGCTCATCCAGAATCTCCTCAAATAGCTCCTCTAGGTTCAGAGCTGAGTCTGGAAAGTTCTTGTAGAAATCCATCGGCACAGCACCACATTACACTCTTCCAACGAAGGTTTTTGTTATTGGGCAACATTCTCGATAAGCTCCAGACCCAGGGCCACTAACCGCAAATAAAACTAGGTTCCCGATTAGGACAACCACCGCGCGCAACATTTGGGCATCATCGCAAAAAGATGGGGCGGAATGTATAAAAGGGCCTCTTCATCTTCCTTCATTCCTTCCCAATTACTCATCGCTTCCATCAAAAAACTTAAGAGAAATATCAGCAGCAGAAATGGTTACTCCAACCTTTGACAACCCAGAGCTTGTGAGAAGCGGAGCATTCATTGACGGCGAGTGGATTACCACGGCCCCACAAACGTTCCAAGTCACCGACCCAGCCAACCTTGAGGTGATCGCCGAGCTACCAGACCAGGAGCTTGCTGCCGTTGACAAGGCGATTGACGTTGCCTATGAATCCTTCAAGACTTACAAGAACACAACTCCAAGACAGAGAGCCGGCTGGTTGCGAAACTTGTTCGACTTGATGACCCAGAACCAGAACGATCTGGCAAAAATCGTCACCTTAGAGAATGGTAAGGCCTTCAGTGAGGCCCTTGGTGAGGTCAAGTACGCTGCTTCCTACTTCGAGTGGTTTGCTGAGGAGGCTCCACGAATCTATGGTCACACCATCCAACCTTCCAACCCAACCAACAGAGTCTTCACCCTGAAACAGCCAGTTGGTGTTGTTGGTATTATTACCCCATGGAACTTCCCATCCGCAATGATCACCAGAAAGGCTGCCGCTGCTCTCGCAGCAGGCTGTACCGTTGTTATCAAGCCAGATACCCAAACCCCATTGTCTGCCTTGGCTCTCGCCTACCTTGCTGAACAAGCTGGTTTCCCAAAGGGCTCCTTCAATGTTGTTTTGTCCCACACTCAAACCCCAGCTTTTGGTCTAAAGCTATGCAAGTCTCCAAAGATCAAGAAGTTGACCTTCACTGGTTCTACAAATGTTGGTAAAATCCTTATGGGGCAGAGTGCCTCCACTTTGAAAAAGCTTTCCTTCGAGCTTGGTGGCAACGCCCCAATTATTGTCTTTGACGATGCTGATGTGGATAATGCCGTGGAGCAATCCCTAGCTTCCAAGTTCAGAGGATTGGGTCAGACTTGTGTATGTGCCAACAGAATCTACGTCCAACGTGGTGTCCTGGAGAAGTTTTCCACCAAGTTTGTTGACAGGGTTAAGCAATTCAAGATTGGCCACGGTTTGGCTGAGGCTACTACCCATGGTTCCTTGATCAATGAGAGCGCTTTGGCCAAGGTTGAAGCTCATGCTGAGGATGCCATTTCCAAGGGTGCCAAGGTGCTATTGCCAGGTGGTAGAAGACCAGACCTTGGCCCACACTTCTACGAGCCAACTGTCTTGTCCAACGTCTCCATCGACTCCAAGGTAATTACTGAAGAGACATTCGGTCCACTCGGTGTCATTATACCTTTTGACAATACTAAGCAGGTTGTGGAGTGGGCCAACGACGTCAACGTTGGTCTCGCCTCTTATGTCTTCTCCTCCAACATCAACACGATCTACTCCGTCGCCGAGGCTCTAGAGAGTGGTATGGTCAGTTGCAACGTTGGTGTTTTTACTGATTGCTCTATCCCATTTGGTGGTGTCAAGGAGTCGGGTTTCGGAAGGGAGGGCTCCCTATATGGTATCGACGACTACACAGTCATCAAGGCCATCACCATTGGTGGCGTCCCAACTTTGTAATGCCGCCATCAAACTCTCTCCATCTTGTACATTTAGCGCTCTACTTTGGTTCAATCGATGTTGTCCGTATATCAAAAAAAATAGTACCACACAATTAGTTCTTCAGGTGCGCAGGAGGTGGACCCTGTGGACGCTCAAAATCTCCTGTTTCATTCCCGGTATTGTTTGACGAAGATGGTTCAGAGCGAGCTGCTGGTGGTCCTGAAGGTGCGGAATTTGGGACCCCAGTAGCCATATTGCCATAGTATCTGGAGAAGTCTCTCTGGAAGTCTATATTCTCGTTTTCGCCCCCCGTTCTGTAGCTTTGCTGACCAGTGGAATCTGGTACAAGGTTGTTGAGATGCACAGCATTGTTTCCAAAGGCTTCTCTCATCTTTGGATTAGGGTGGAAGGTTCCTTGGCTATCGTAGTAGCCCATATCGTTGTCGTTTGTTTCAGCAGTGTACTGGGGTACAAAAGGTGGGTTCTGGTTCTGTGACTGTAAGTAACTTGGAGGTGTCATCCACGCTGTTCCTATAATCGGCTGTCTTCCCTCCTGGCCTCTACGCTTGTTGATGCGGACAGCACTGAGGATCAAGAGGGCTAGGCCGATAACAAATATGACAAAAAGAACCCAACGGGCCCAGTTCCAAGTACTGGTACAGTTGTATCCATAGCACAGGTCTCTCTTCTCAATATCAAAATAAAGGGAAGGCATCTCTGTTAGTTCTTGCTAGGGTGGGATTGGTTTTGTTTGGGATAGTTTCGCCATCAGTTTATTATCTCAGGGACAGGTCACCGTCAGTTTTATTTGCTAAGCCGCCCCTCGGCTTAAAGCCGAATATCGCCGCGCTCCGCGCTGGCGGGAGTGAGGCGAAAATACAGCTTCAACTTGTATCAATAAAACCAACCTCTCAGATCAAACTAAGGCCACCAAATGGCTCCAAATGGTAGACTCGCGAGCTTCACACAGCTCCTGCTGGTGTTCTGCGCCATCAAGGTCGCACACCTGGGTATCCTCTATCTGACGCCAACCACATTCGACCTTTCCGCCACAATCCACGCGACGGAAAAGAACTATGTCATCAACAAGCTGCGACACTGGGACGCGGTCTACTTTGCACATCTCTTCATAGATGGGCCCAGATTTGAGCACGAGTGGGTATTCAGCCCTCTCTGGTGGCGTTTGATACATGCATTATCGCCCTATGCTCCCACCACGGCCTTCGTTACGGCTACCGTGCTCTCGAACGTGTCCCAGTTTGTGAGTGCCCTTGTTCTGTACGAGTATACACTCCTCAAGATTCGTGATTTTGACAATAAAACAGCGTTCAGAACCTCTGTGATGTTCCTTGTGAGTACAATTGGTGTCTTTGGTACCGCTCCGTACTCTGAAAACATCAACACGCTCTGCACCTACCTAGGCCTTTACCTGTTGGAGGTATCGAGCCTGAGGAACAGTTCTATTCTCTATATGTTGAGCTCTATTCCATCTGCAGCTGCCTTCTGGGCAAGATCGAATAGTATTCTCATTGGTGTCATTTACTTCTACGACTTTGTCACAACGTTGAGAAAGAGGGCACTCGTCTCCGGAATTCTTTTTGGGCTGTCCATCCTCTACTACAACTACCTACCTTACGCTGAATACTGCATCGCCTTAGAGAACTCAAAACCTTGGTGCAAAAATGCCATCCCATCACTCTTCACCTATTCTCAGAAAAAATACTGGAACAACGGCTTTTTAAACTACTGGACTCCAAACAACATACCCAACTTCATTATCGCATTGCCACAGCTCTACCTTCTCCTAAAAAGTGGTGTTTATTTTGCTCGTTTCAAGACCTTCACTAGCTTGGTGCTTCTTGATGCCTTGTTCTTGTTCATCGCAGTCTTCTTCATGAACACACAGATTGTCTTGAGAATCAGTACTTTCATTCCTCTACAGTTTTGGTACTTGAGCTCACTGTTTGAACGAAAGAGAGGAAAACTTTGGCTTACTTGGATAGTTACCTGGAACCTGCTTCAATGTGGTCTTTACGCTGCATTCCTACCTCCAGCATAGAATTAAGTTCACTGAAGTGTCATTTTTCGATCCATACACAACCATCTACCATGGGAACTGGGCCTTGTCAGCCTCTTTTGTGTATCCCTCCAGCTCTTGGTCTTTAGCTCTTTGTTGAAGGTATGGAATGACCACATCCTTGAAGACAGCGTAGCCCTTGTATTCCTTAACATCATCATCCCAGCTCTCAATACCATTCAACAGTCTCAGTGGGACAAATGGCTCTTTACACAGCTCAGTAATTGGAAGAAAGTAAGTTCTAACGGTGAAGACCACACCACCACTGATTGGCAATCTTCTCAGACTCTGTCTCTCAGAACGGTACCAGATCTGGTTAATGTCAGTGGCAACAGGGGCAGTGTACCAGCCCATCTTCTCGTCCGTTTCCTTGCCAATAGATACAGACCAATCCAGATGGCTATCAGTTTGCAAGAAGTAGTTGTTTCTGACAACTGGACCATCACTGGAAATTCTCTGGAAGAACTTTTCCATACCTTTCTGCAAGTGGGTCTTATACTTAGGAACATCTCCTGAGAAGTGTATCTCATTCAACGACATATTGGCCTTGTCCTTGAATCTCCAGAAACCTGCGAGCAGAATGGCACCACTTCTAAGGAAGTACTCACCTCTGTTATCCTCAATCATGATAGCAACATCATCCTGGATGAGCTGGGTGATGTACCACATTGGGTCCTCTTTAAGATTCTCCAAGTCAAACTCCTCATCGGTAGGTAATATCTTGATACCGCTGGAAGTCTTCTGGAAGACGCTTGGGTATCTGGCTGGCAAAAACTCCCGCAACTCGTGAAGAAGTTCAAGTGCAGCAGCAGTAGCCTGTGGAAAAGTACCGTAAAGCTGATCCTTCAACTCACTACTCAATCTCTTCTGCTTGAGTTTGTGGTACTTGAGCCATTCGTTGTCGAGTTGAATCCAGTCTTCCTTCGGCATGTTTCTGATTCCCATGGTGACGTTGTACTTGTACTTGAAGGCCCTGTAAGGGAGAGGTTTGGTCTTATCTAGGTCCCAGTCTGGAAAGGGATCTGGTTTAGGATATATGTAGGACTCAGGAACCCATTCACCAAACTTTCTATGCTTGTTATTGGCCTTTTCTGGGGCGACTGGAACCTTGCTTGTAATCTTGGAGTACCATTTCTTCTGGGAGTGTTGGTGCTTAATAGCAGAGAAGGCAGCCACCAGGACAAACAGTCCAATGAGGAGGGGATTGGTAATTAGCGTCGAAATAACACCCATTCTTTGATGGCAAATATACCTTGTATTCCTGCATCTGCCATCCTTTGGGTCTTTATATGCTAGAGCATATCTCGCAATTCATTCTTTGGCGCGGGGATCTTTTATCTATATTAGGGAATATACAGCGAGAGTGGCATAAAATGCCTGAAAAGAGAAACTTAGTGCTCCAGATGATGGTGGATGGGCTAGCCACTCTCTTGTAAGTGACACTTGAGTGGGTTTAAAGCTTTGGCATGCTAAAGTGAACGACTTTTCATGAAGCACTGGGGGTTTTGCCAGCCCAGCTTAAGAGAAACCGCAGATAAGGTGGCACAAAAATATCAGGAAACCAAAAACAAGTGAAAAAGACAAAGGAAGAGGGATTAGTGAGACCTGGCTTTCTTTCTCGATTTGGGCAAGCACAAATTTTTATTCTAAAGAGGTATAAAGCTACTGCAGTTACAAACTTAAATCACATCAATAACATAATATACATTAAAACCATAACCAAACCGATAACCAAAATACCCCGTGTAAACCAACCTAGGATCTCTCACCTCTCAATCTTCTAGCCAATTGGATGTCCTTCTTTTGGATGGTGACACGCTTAGCGTGGATGGCAGCCAAGTTGGTGTCCTCGAAAAGGGAGACCAAGTAAGCCTCAACGGACTCCTGCAAAGCGCCAATGGCAGAGGACTGGAATCTCAAATCGGTCTTGAAGTCTTGGGCAATCTCACGGACCAATCTTTGGAATGGCAACTTTCTGATCAAAAGTTCGGTAGACTTTTGGAATCTTCTGATTTCTCTCAAGGCGACGGTACCTGGTTTGTATCTGTGTGGCTTCTTGACACCACCGGTGGATGGTGCGGACTTTCTGGCAGCCTTAGAAGCTAGTTGCTTTCTTGGGGCCTTACCACCAGTGGACTTTCTTGCTGTTTGCTTAGTTCTGGCCATGTTGACTTTACTTGGTTTGAGTGTTGAATGTGATGTCAAAAAGTGGCGATTGCGGTTTTTTATAATTTGGGCGCCTTTCCCGGAACGTTTTGCGGTGCAGTCATTTGTAGGTCCAGGTTGTCGTTCCGTTCCAGTAACTGCGTAGAGCCCTGGGTAATATTTGGCACGCATGGCAAATGTTTGTTGTGTTTTCAAAATTACGCCTAAGGATTTGATGATGCGTAATTTTAAGAATTGGTTCTGTTTTTTACGTTTAAACGAGTAAACGTCAGCACTGCCTTTCATTAGCGCAACCACCAACCTGTCCATAGTAAATTAACATTTTCAAAACAGTGCGTAATTTTGGGCCCCGGCTTTTTTTGCCACCCCATGCCATGACTTGCCACCCTATTTAAAACACTGAAATTTCCCTCAATTAGCATCATAACTTTAATAGTATCATCAACAAACAACAAAATCAAAAATGTCCGGTAGAGGTAAAGGTGGTAAAGGTCTAGGTAAAGGCGGTGCCAAACGTCACAGAAAGATTTTGAGAGACAACATTCAAGGTATCACAAAACCAGCCATCAGAAGATTGGCCAGAAGAGGTGGTGTCAAGCGTATCTCCGCCTTGATCTACGAGGAGGTCAGAGGTGTCTTGAAGTCCTTCTTGGAGAATGTCATCAGAGACGCTGTTACTTACACTGAGCACGCCAAGAGAAAGACTGTGACCTCTTTGGATGTCGTCTATGCCTTGAAGAGACAAGGCAGAACCTTGTATGGTTTCGGTAACTAAGCGATTTTTTATGGGTTTCAGGTTTTAGGGGTTATTGGTTATGTATATTAGTGTAATGCAGTGCAAGTCATTGAAATCTTTAGTAGTTGCTTCTCTTCAGTTGGTGAGTGTCCTCGAGATTATGTACCCCACTCCGCGCTCTGTTTAAGTGAGGCGATCAATTGAATAAAACCATGCGCTGTACCAACGGTAGCTAGTAATGTTCTCCCTCAATCTAGAATTTCGAACAACCAAGCAGATCTCGGAGAGAAGTACTCACATTGTACGTCAGCTGGTGACTGCACTGTACATTGGCAAGTGCTGGTTTTAGTTCCGTCGGTTAAGGTGGTACTTTGTTCCGTCGGATTAGTACGAAATTATGTCACGACGTCGACGTCGTCATATTATAATTATCATATTGTAGTACTAATTCTATTGATAATACTCATCAAAACCCAGCCAACAGTATATAAAATTATAGTTATATATAGAGTTGATCGAAGAACTCTACTATTGTATAATTTGGCTATTTGGCAGTATATTTCGATAAGGTATATATAAAGTAATTTGGATAAATGATTTAGCAACAACAACGGTATTTACAGTATTCGTTGTTGTGGATTGGCGCTTGTTCCATTTCCATCAAGATGCAATTTGAGGGGAGTTTGGTGCACATGAATATATTGTACATCACTTTGAGCATTCCGTTGCGTATTTTCCTGTCTGCATATACTGGTAACACGGGCTTGAAGGATTCTATTCCATGTCCGCTCTATGAATCAATATTCATCCATTTCACACAGGAAAAACCAATTTAGTTAACGAAAACTATAATAAAAATTCTAATATATTAACGTTCTGCTGCATGGAGAACGAAATTGCCGTTTCTGGAGGACTTTGAATATTGTTGTATTTACAAAAATAAGCACACTCCTTCTTGCTTTTCCAATGTTTGCTCTTGAGCAATGCCGTTAGTATAAGTGATGGGTTTTGTCATTACTAATTTATTGTGGCAGTTCTGGAATGTTCCATGTGATCATTTATCCATATCGGGAATTGGACGCAGGTAAGGGAGTTACCCGGCTGTAAGTGCGTGCTCCTACCGTAGGAAGTAAGGGCTAAAAAAGAATCAAAATTTGTATATCGATTTCAAATCCTGATACAAATCATCAAAACAGCTATTCCAGGTGTCTTTTAGACTTAAAAGAACATCAAACCGTATAGCAAAGCACTCCAATCAAAGAGAGCCACATATATTTGCCTTGTGAACCCATTGAGCAACTGTTTTGCAAGGTTCGAGAGCTTACAAATCTTAACCTCACTCAGCCAAGTTATCACTTTGACTCACCAAGAGAACAAAGAGCAGCAACGCCAAACCGGGGATAAGATGACTTCCCTCACCGCCTTCCCACCCCTTCGCAGAACACTTACCGATGCCATGGAGGACCAACTGTTGCCACACAGGGCACATTTCTCCCCAACTCTTCAACACAAGTTGTTCAGAAACACCAGTGCCTTGAATTCTGAGGAGTTGCTAACGATCCCGGAGCTTGATTCTGCCCAGTTGACGAAGACTGTATCCAACGATCGCTACTATGATGTTCCAGAACAACCTGCATCCAAGGATTCCACTACCTCTCAACAGATCTTTAACGAGTTTGCTGATCCTTCCCTGACCACCACCAACCACCTATCCTTCTTTCACAGCCAAACACCTAGATACAGCCCTCAGGCTTTCGGAGAGCCAGACCAGCCCCCAACCAAGCTTTTGAAGTTTAATGACGATTTGACCCTTGATTACTTTTACGAGGATGACGATAAGTTTGTGGTGCTCCCAACAGCAATGTCACCAGACATGATACCCGAGAACATTGAAGATGAGGAGCTCAGTGACTTTGATGACGACGATGATGACTTTTACCTGAACACTACCGAGCCTTCCAGTACGGGATACCTTGAGAACCCATCCTTCCTGGACAAGCTGCCAACCTACACCAAAGAACTTTCGAGGGATGCAGACGACTCTGGTATTGCTGGCAATAACATCCTGGAGATTGAATCTGACGTTGATAAAATGAGTCTTGTCAGCTCAGATGACGATAATGATGAAACGATTTATTCTTCGCACAGTTCCGTCTTGGACTCTGATATGGATTTGAAGCCCCACTTCACCCAGACACCTGCCCTATTGCCACAGCGCAAGAAGGTGAATGCCCCCGTCAGAAGACAGTCCATCTCTGCGGAGTTTACTCTTGCTACTACTCAGTCACAGTCTTTGGAGACCATCCATCAGTGCCACATTGTGAACCCAACAACTGGTGAAGAGTGCCGAAAGCAGTTCTCTCGACCTTACGATCTGATTCGCCATCAAGAGACAATTCACGCTCCTCGCAAGAGGATTTTCCGCTGCCTAGCCTGCAACAAGCTTGCTGGTGGAACAAGTAAAAAGACATTCTCCCGTTGTGACGCCTTGAGCAGACACTTGAAGGTAAAGCATGGCTGGACCCACGAGGAGGCCATCGAAGGAGTAAAGTGGGCTAAGGACAACGTAGAGTTTGTGAAGTGATTGGGCTGTCTAGAGGTTGTCTCACAGCCTAAGTGCTGCTATGGGTTTGTTTAAACAGATACACAATCAATTCAATAAACACTTCTTTATTTTGCTCACTTGTAGGTTATTGTGAAAGACATCCGTCCATCCTAGTTCCGATAAAAAGCAGGTAGCAAAAACTAAAATCTTTGTCCACCACAACAAAAGAAGAACACATTAAACACGAACACCAAAACAAAATGGATGAGGAATACGACGTTATTGTTTTAGGAACTGGTATGCATATCTAGTGGTTTCTTCATTGATTATCTTCTAACATGTGCAGGCCTCACTGAGTGCGTTCTTTCTGGCCTTCTTTCCGTGGAAGGCAAGAAGGTGCTCCACATCGATAGACAGGACTACTATGGTGGTGAGTCAGCCTCCTTGAACCTTGAACAGCTTTACCAGAAGTTCAAACCAAATGCTTCTGCAGATGCTTCCCTTGGGCGCAACAGAGACTGGTGTGTTGACTTGATTCCAAAGTTTTTGATGGCAAACGGAGAGCTGACGAACATTCTTGTTCACACTAACGTCACCAGATACGTCGAGTTCAAGCAGATTGAGGGCTCCTACGTCTATCGTTACGGCAAGATATCCAAAGTCCCAGCAACAGAATATGAAGCTGTTACTTCCAGTCTGATTGGTCTTTTTGAGAAGAGACGCTTGAAGAACTTCATGCAGTTCGTTGCGAACTACAAGGAAGATGAACCTTCCACGCACAAGGGGCTGAATCTTGATGTAGACACGACAGACACCGTCTACAACAAGTTTGGCCTAGAGGAAGGTACCAAGAACTTCATTGGCCACGCCATGGCCCTCTACGACAATGACGAGTACTTGACTCAACCAGCCAGAACCGCAATCGAGAGAATCATCTTATATGTCCAATCCGTCGCCAGGTACGGCAAGTCACCTTACCTCTACCCATTGTATGGTCTTGGTGAACTACCACAAGGATTCTCGCGTTTAAGTGCGATCCACGGAGGCACGTTCATGCTGGGCACTGCTGTCAAGGAGATCTTGTACGACGACGAAAAGAAGGTTTCCGGCGTTAAAGTTGAACTAGATGGTGAAATCCACACTGCGAAGGCCCCGATTGTCATTGCAGACCCAACCTACTTCCCTGAGAAGGTTTCAAAGTCCAAGCAAGTTATACGTACCATTTCTATTCTGGATGCGTTGCCATTCAAAACTGGTGAGAAGTCTGGACAGATCATCATACCAGGCCAGGAGATCAAGAGAGTTAATGACATTTACATTGCATTGATTGGTGGCGAACACAAGGTTTCCCCGCAAGGTAAGTCTGTCGCAATTGTCTCCACCGTCATCGAGGGCGATCAACCGCCACACATCCAGTTGCAAACAGCTTTCAAGTTGCTAGGAATTCAGAACTTTCAGAACACCTTCATGGGCTTATCAGACTTGTTTGAACCAACCACTGATGGCTCCACTGACAACGTTTTCATTTCCAAGTCTTATGATGCCTCGTCTCACTTTGAGAGTGTTACTGAGGATGTTAAGGACATCTACTTTAGAATTACTGGTAGACCATTGGAGTTGACCAAGCTAGAAGAGGGTGAATTCAATGCTACTGCCTAAACAACTCCTAGTTTATTATATGAAAATTTTGGCAAAAATATTTTGAAGTTTTTGGAATAGAGTAAATGTAGAATGATGAGTTTTAAAGCTGGAAGTTTCTAGGTAAAGATTTCGAGCTTTAGTTCTGATCGAATAGACTATAGTATCTAGTTTTCATTTTCCACTGCACCTTGCACCTAACTTCAAGTTTTTTTTTTTTTTTTTTAACATGGTATGACGTAATAGATAAAGAGTGTATGGGAAGGGACATTTTCTGAGTGAAAAACACCAAGATACGGCCACTCCGCCCCCCTTTCCTTCTTGCCAGGCAGTAAGCGTACCATGTCCGACCTTGAGTACCAGCAGCTACAGCTAAAACAGTCCCCACTGGTCGGGAAACCGCTTCTCTACTTCACCAGCGTGTTTGTGTCACTTGGAGTGCTCCTCTTTGGGTATGAACAAGGAGTTATGTCAGGCCTCTTGACCAATGAGCACTTCAAGGACTACTTTGATTCCCCTAACAGCACTCAGGTTGGCACCATGGTTGCTATACTTGAAATAGGTGCCCTTATCTCTTCGTTGTTATCAGGAAAACTATCAGATAAGATTGGCAGACGCAGGGCCATTCGCTACGGTGCAATGCTCTTTGCTATAGGTGGTGCCCTGCAAGCTTTTGCATTCAGCTTCATTCTTCTGACTATTGCAAGGTTTGTCTCTGGTCTGGGGATTGGTATTTTGACACAAATCGTCCCCGTTTATCAGTCAGAGATCTCGCCTTCCCACAAACGTGGTCTTTTGGCTTGTGTCGAGTTCACTGGAAATATTGTGGGATATGCGGCCTCTGTGTGGACTGACTACTTCTGTTCAAAAATTCAGTCGAATGCTGCCTGGAGATTCCCTTTATCCATCCAAAGCTTGCTCGCCCTGCTGCTTTTTCTCGGATCATACGTCATTGTTGAGTCTCCAAGATGGCTGCTTTCAAAAGATCACGATGCCGAAGGTATAGTTGTCATCGCTGATCTGGTTTCCAAAGGTGACGTGCAGGACGCAAGAGCTCGTAATGAATTCAGGGAGATTAAAGAAGTTGTTGTTCTTCACAGACTTGAGGGCGAGAGCTCTTACAGTTATATGTTTAAGAGGTACAAGAAGAGAGTTTTCATTGCCATGTCTGCCCAGGCGTTTGCACAGATGAATGGTATCAACGTGATCTCCTACTATGCCCCTCTAGTCTTTGAGCAAGCTGGCTGGAAGGGGAGAGATGCCCTTCTGATGACCGGAGTCAATGCCCTCTTCTATGTCGCTTCTACGATCCCGCCTTGGATTTTGATCGACAGATGGGGAAGAAGACCAATTCTGTTATCTGGAGCCCTTGTCATGGGTGTTGCATTGACTGCTATCTCCTACGCTCTTTTCTTGAATACTGAGACCACAAGACATTGGGTTGTTGGTTTGGTGATTGTTTTCAACTCCTCCTTTGGATACTCGTTTGGACCGATTCCATGGTTGTACCCTGCTGAGATTGCCCCTCTATCCGTGAGATCCAAAGTTACTTCACTTTCCACGGGTTCAAACTGGTTCTTCAACTGGGTTGTCGGTGAAATGACACCGATTCTGCAAGAGCTGATCACTTGGAGACTGTACTTGATTCACTCCACCTCTTGTTTCATTTCGTTCTTTGTTGTCTACTACATGTATCCAGAGACAGCTGGTGTCTCACTAGAAGACATGGACTCCATATTTGATGATAAATCGTCTACTTTCACCAGCAGTGGCTCGTCCTTTTACCAGCCAATTTTGGACCCGGAAGGCAACACACTGGCGAATAGCCAAAACCTGAGTGTGGCCGCTCTTGCTAGACAACAGGCGCTTTCCAACCCTGCTGAGACAAACTTTGGAGGCCAGCCATTGCTACAGACACAGAGGTCTGAGACATCCTTCAGAACACAGTTAAATCAATTCCAAGGACAGAAGATTTCAAATTCATCAAGTGCGTCCAATTACAGCGTTGAGCCACCAGAGTTCCATGAGATTGTCAAATTTAAAAACGATCAACCAAGTCTGGCGGGATCAATCAGAAGAGGAAGTGCCAACGTTGGGTCCTTTATGGGGAGGGTCTTCAAGAAAGGCGATGATGGACCTGATGGGGCGGTTGAGTCGGACCAGGAAAGTCTCAGATCAAACACTTGATAGAAATGTGCTACAATACAAAAACTAACTTTTATGACTATGCATCGATATCATGGGTTCGGTAGTCTTCTGTAGACCTTGATGTATTTGGAACCCTTGTTTCTGGCAACCTTCTTGCCTTCCTCTGTGCTTTCTCTCATAATGTGGACACACGGGTCCTGGGCCTCAAAATCCAGACCAACTCTCTCAAACAATGGGTGATCGTCCAAGTGCTTCACCATCCATTCGTGCAAGTCCAAGACATCGGTGATGGTGTAGATAAGACCGCCCTCCTTCAAGACGTAGGCGTACTCGCTCAGCAAGGTGTTGGTGATGATTCTGGCCTTGTGCTTTCTCTGCTTGAAATGCGGGTCTGGGAAGCAGAAGAACATCTTCTCCAGCTGAGACTTGTGAAAGAAGTTTGGCAGGAACTTCATGGCGTTGCCTCGTAGGACGTTGATGTTTTGATATCCATTTGTCTCAGCATTCTGCTGTCTGAGGGCAATGATACGGTCCTCGACGTAGTTGGTGACCTGCACTCTGATTTCCATTCCAAGGATCAGCTTGTCAGGCAGGGCTGGTGACAAGTCAACCAGCAAACCACCGAAACCACAGCCCACATCAGCAATGGTGACTTGTTTTGTCAGCTCTCCAGTTGCTTCGTCAACAAAGTGTGGATAAAACTTGTTCCAGTCCATCTGATCAGGAGATTCAGGGTACTCCAGTTGGTGGTCAGAAAAGGGGTTGGAGTGTGCCCTCTGTCTGTAAAATCTCTTTCTTGGGAGCTCAATCTCCGTCGTCTTGGCTGCTTCGTCAATCTTGACGTGCTTCAAGTTCTTACGAAGGGTCTCCTGCTGTTCGCGGTAGGCAACTCTTTTGGCGTAGTGTTCACTGTTACGCTTCTGAAGCTCATTCTTGCTAATCTTGCCCTCACTCATGGCTGTAGAGTTTAGATCCGGGTTTATTACACCTTCGTTTGCCTACTCCTATGGCCATCATCCATCGCCTGCAAAAAAAAAAAAAAAAAAAAAAAAAAATTACAATGTTCCAGACCAATTCCGACTCATGACACCCGGACAAGATCACGGATCATCCGATTCTCTCAAACAGCACCGCAGGATGCGTAGAGTTATGATGAATGTAATTGTATCCAATTCCAATGTTTCATACTGAGCAGAATCCCTCGCCCCCGCACAACCCTTCCCACTTGTTTTTTTTTTTTTTTTTTGATGTTCTTTCTTTCCCCTTTTCCAGTTGTCATTGTGTCTTCTGTCTTGCCCCTCGATTAAATTCGAAAAAAAGGAGAGTTTGCAATGTCACGTGATCGGTGCCACATATTTTCCAGCAGTTAGTCATTGGGTAACTAATTCGATCTATGAATCATCTCTTCCTGTTCTACTTCCAGCACCCTCGCAACGCTGCTATGAACTTGCGTAATGTACACGAGAAGCCAGAGAATCCCTTTGCGAAACTCGTCAATAAGCAAAACATCGCCATTATCCCCGAGTTCGAGCTCGAGACTGGCCATATTCTCCACGATGTGCCCGTTGCGTACAAAACCTGGGGCAAGCTGAACGAGGCCGGCAACAACTGTATGGTGATTTGCCATGCCTTCACTGGATCCGCTGATATCGCTGACTGGTGGGGCCCTCTTCTCGGCCCGGGTCGTGCCTTTGATCCGTCCAAGTTCTTCATCATTTGCCTCAACTCGCTCGGTTCACCTTACGGCTCGGCCAGCCCTGTGACCTTGGATCCAGAGACGGGGAAGAGATACGGACCCGAGTTCCCACTGTGCACAGTTAGAGACGATGTGAACATCCACAAGCTCGTGCTAGACTCCCTCGGGGTTACCAAGATCCCTGTGGTCATTGGTGGCTCCATGGGTGGCATGCTTGTCCTGGAGTGGGCCTTCTTCGGCACAGACTATGTCGAGAATATCGTGCCACTTGCAACTGCTGCTTGCAGCTCTGCCTGGTGCATTAGCTGGAGCGAAGCTCAGCGTCAGTGCATCTACTCTGATCCGAAGTACCTGGATGGCTACTACGACCTGAGCCAACCTCCAAGTCAGGGCCTTGGTGCTGCCAGAATGTCAGCCCTGCTCACATACAGATCGAGAAACTCATTTGAGCAAAGATTTGGCAGAAGAAACCCAAACTTGATTAAGAAAACAGTGAAGGCCAAAACGTCAGAGGACCAAGAGAGACAACCGTCAAATCAACAAGAGGAAAACTGGGCCGTGCACAATGAGGGCCACAAGCGGGGGAGAAAATTGAAGGTTGAATCCAATAGCACTAGATCTCCATCCCAGGAGTCCAACGCATCCTCCTCATCCACTGCCACCAGACAGCACCAGACATACTTCTCTGCCCAGAGTTATCTGCGCTACCAAGGTGAGAAGTTCATTGACAGATTTGATGCTAACTGCTACATTTCAATCTCCAGAAAGCTTGATACACATGACATTACCCGAGAAAGAGAAGGCACCGTTGCTGAGGTGCTGGCAACATTACATCAGCCGGCCTTGGTAATCGGCATTAGCTCTGACGGTCTTTTTACCTACTCTGAACAGGAGACTCTTGCCCGTTACATGCCAAACTCTACCTTGGAAAAGATTGACTCTCCAGAGGGGCACGATGCCTTCCTGCTAGAGTTTGCTGCTATCAATCAGTTAATTATTGATTTCCTACAGGCGAACTGCTCTTCGATTGTGAACGGTAAAGGTACTGGTTGGGAAGAGGAGCCAGTGGCAGAGATCACTGAATCTGTATTCGGTGAGGCTGAGGACGTTACAAACTGGTAGTTTTTAATATTGTCTAGAATAGAGTATCTAATTTCAAACCATAAACCATTCATCTTCAAGGAAACTTCCCAACTTACTGGTATCATCACTCGCTTGATTGAGATCAACTTTAACCCTCTCCAGGTCGTCCTCCTCATCATTGAAGTCTTTTTTCTTACGCATCACCTCCCTGGCGTACTCAAAGTCACGGTAGATTGACTTGATGGCCTCCTTCACCCCATTTTCCTCTTGGATGGTAGAGCTGATGCTCTTCGCCCTAGCAATAATGCGTGCATTAGTGGTGACTTCTTTCAAAGCGGCACCTAATGACTTCCTGTTCAGTTTCCTCAATGCAATACCCGCACCAAGGTCTTCAATTCTGGTAGCATAGAAAAATTGATCTCCAAAGAATGGTTTAATGATGGTTGGCAAACCGGCTCTCAGTCCTGCGCCAGTCGTGCCTGAGCCACCGTGGTGAACAACGGCATCAAGTTGGGGAAACAACCAGTCATGGGGAACAGCACCAGCGTTGAAAACTTGAGGTGGAAGTGTAATCTCGATGCCATTATTGTTTGGGTCTTCCAACCTTTCAGACCACCCCTTGTTCAAGATACAACAAACCCCAGACTCAACAACCGCATCCACAACAGCCTGGGTTAGCTCTTTCGAGTTGGCAACCACGATGGATCCAAACCCGATGTACACAAGCTTCTTACCATCCTCTCTAGCCTTCTTGATGAACTCAATAAGCTCTGGGGCCACTGGCTTGTCTCCCTCATCAAGGAACCAGTAACCAGTCACCCTGACCCAATCAGGAAAGTCCACAGCAGGGGGCATAACACTTGGTGAAACATTGTATAAGAATGGAATCTTACCAGTACCCAGAGAAGCGAGACTTGTCTTCTGTAAACCAAGAGTTTCAGTACGGAACTTGTTTACTTGATTGCAAGTACCCTTCCAGTAGACATTCTCAAAAATGACGTGTGTCAAGTAGTTGTAACTACCGCCCTTCTTTTGATCAGGGACAATGAAGGAATGGGGGTAAGCCCTGGTACGCGTCCATGGCATGGTGAAGGCTCTGAAGTAAGGAATCTTCAACTTCTCAGCAAGATGGATACCAGCTAAGGAACTTGGAGCCTCAATCAACACATCACAGTCATCCTTCACAACTGCCCAAGCGGTATGAAGAAGTTCAATAATCCAATCCTTGAACTTTGAACTGGCATCCTTGATCATACCGATGTTTAATGATCCATGTTGTACCATCAAGGCCATGAAGGCAGTTGGGTTACCTGCAATCTCTCTGAAGCCTAAGCCGTAGGACTCGACCCATTCCTTGAACTCACTGTGAGTGGCAATGGTGGCTCGATGTCCTTCCTTCACAAGGCCCAAGCCAAGTGCAATGAACGGCTGCACGTCACCTCTGGAGCCAATTGTCATCAGGACAAAATGCTTACCAACAGGGTGAACAGTTGTCCTCAACAGAGGATGATGCTCAATGATGATGGGAACATCAAGTCCCGACTCACTAAAGAGTTTGTCCTCAACTACTCGAATCTTCGCTCTCTCCATCTCAAGACTTGGCCGAGCAGTCCCACTCGTAGCAGTAACTATTATTCTGTTGGCGTTGGCACCCCTCATCAAGAGCCACTCGCAGTCATCACGACCACTACCCCAACCAAACTCTAGGAAAAGCTCCAGATATCCGCGTACGACAATGGTAAGGCCTTGGTAGCCCAAGATTCCCGTGTCCTTGCTGACAGCCTCGATATCAGATAGCGGGAGGATTAACCTGGTGTTGGTGCCTGGCAGAAGAGAACGGAAACAGAAGTGGTGTTCAGATAAGTAGGCCTTTCCATAGACAGGAAGTGAGTGGTGCAGGTGACAGTAGTACGTGGCCACTAACGTATCAGCTTGAGGAAGGGAAAAGTATGCTTGGAAACGGGAATTGGCGGCATCAATCTCTTCTGGCGTTAGTTTGATATCTGCAGAGAGGGAGGTGTAATGTTGTGGTTGGGAGGACCATAGATGAGTGGTAGCAGTCTTGATGACAGACTTTGGCAATTTTGTGATCGAAGAGAAGGTTGATGAAGTTGGGGACTTACTAAGTGGGAAATCAGGTGGCGGAGACGGTAGACCTTCATCATCATCATCATCATCATCTGAAAGTAGAGCATCTTTGGTGATCTCCTCGTGAATGTGGGATAGATGCGGATCTGGAGAAGCAATTCTTTTTGCAAATGTACCAATCTCTTTGATCGGTGTGACTGGATTGATGGCGTTTAGAATCTTTTTTCCACTGGCGAAGTGACCAAGTGGCTCTTCCGAGCTGTAGACTGTCTCACCACTATCTGAGACAATGTTTTTGGATTCTTGTATATCCGAGGAAGCTCTAGTAGATCCCCTGGACCTACCAAGGACCTTCTTCAATGGCCTGAGAGGGGAAAAGCCCTCTTCCAAAGCGCCGTAGTCCTTGAAAGTGGAGTTGAAGACTTCACCAGCTTTCTGACCGGCAACCTTCTTCATGGCCGATTCAATACTTTGGTGGGCTGTTCCACAGTCAAAAACTAAGAAGAAATAGTCATCGTAGCCGTATTCGCCTTCTTCGACCACAATCTTGAGTGAGTCACCTCCTTCCAGCAATTCAGTTTTCTCAAGCTCAAGGATATTCTGCAATGGGAATTTGATAATCACCTCATCGCCCTTGTTTCTTGCGACAAAAGTGTGCTTTCTCAATTGAGCTAACCATGACCGGGCAGCATGTCTCGAGTCGCATTGGAATTTATAACTCTTGGAATCGGTTGTAATTTTGAGCACATTCTTAACCAAGGAATCCCCAACGATCTCGATGCGGTTGACTGTGGTGAGGTCAATGGTCAATGCCGGGAAGTAAAGATCAGTGGAGTTGTTATACAGAGAGAGAATCGTTCCTTTGAGTACTGCGTAGTAACGCGTGACCAAGGTGCTGACGCCCTCCATGCCAAGGTTACTGGCCATTGCCACCTTGCTAGCAGATGAGTCTGGTAGGAAAGCGAAGAAGGTGAGGTGGGACGCGGACAGGTAAAGGTGGCCTTGCAGGAGAACATCCTTCATGAGCCAGCAGGGGTAGTCTGCGGTCCACTCAATGCCCAGTTGGGTCAAACGGTTGGCCAAATCAGTCGTGCTCGAGTCCAGCTGTTCTTGTTTGATTTCAACGCCTGACGGAAGTGGGTTTCCTGTGAGCATTGCCATAAAAGAGCGCGCCATATTTGCGGGGGTGGAGGCGTAGTCCACATCCGCTGCGTTCTGAACCATTGCAAATTTGCTTGTAATTTGGATGGTAGAGTTGGGGATTGGGAGAGTTTGCGATTTAGTTTGCGCTTTAGTTTGCGCTTTAGTTTGCGATTTGACACATAGCCAGTCAGCCAGCCGCCGCCAATTGCAGGCAGCGCGGGAGGGTGCTGGGCGGGTAAACCGAGATCCGAGCAAGTACATTTACCGAGATCCGGTCAAAGAGAAGTTCTTACGGGGGGAAAGGGGGAGGGAGGGGGCTAAAACTCAAACAAAAAGCAGACAACCCGCGTGCCTGCGTCCCCTTTTTATTAGCGGTTTGCCAGCACAATAATGGATCTACGTGGCACACAGGATGCGATAAACAACTGGATACGCGGTAAGCGGCTAGAGCTTGAACAACTCCGCTCAGAACACGAGCAGAAGGTGAGCGATCTTGAGCAAGAGAGGCAAAAGATCCATGTCAGTCTCTCCCAACTGCAGGCCAAAGAGGAGCAGCTACAAAACTCCCTTTCCCAAGAGATCAAACAGAGTACACAATCCAGCGCACATGTTAGCGAACTGACTGCACGCCAGGCAGCGCTTCAGGCTGAGATCGATACACTGAGGTCCCAGACTGAGCAGCTACGGGCCCAAGTCTCATCCAAACGCGAACAGTTGATTCAAGTTCAACAGGGTATCACCACAAACCAAGCTAAGGACCTTCCCGAACTCATAGCGTACGAATCGTTACTTGGATTGAAAATTAGGGGCGTGCAGGATGATCTGTTGAGCTTCAACTTCTGCAGTGTCACGAATGACGAGAAGGAGTACTCGGTGTTGTTGAACGTTGCCGGGGACCAGTACAAGGTCGAAGCCACACATCCCGAGTTGCCTAAAGAGAGATTGGACTTGATTGTGGATGAGCTGAATTCATCCAGAGACTTTACACAGTTTCTCAAGGATCTTAGGGCTCTTTTCAAGAGTTGATGAATTAATGATTGCCTCTCTTTTCTGTTTGTATATATCCGCCTTCCCCTTCTGAGTTGCTATATCCGTTCAATCTGTCCTTCCAAAAGGAAATTTCTCCTTGTCTAGTCGTCGGATGAATTTCAACTGGGGCGCCATCCTCCTCATACTCATCCAACGTGTGCATCTTGACCACGTAGCTATCTGCTTCCTTCTTGATTCTATACCTGGCTCCCAGTGCCAGGTCCTTAGCAACAATCTCCCTCGTTCTTCCCAGAGACTCAATGTCCCCAACACGTTGCAACGTATCATTCAGCAATTCCTTAAAACCGGGCTGTTCATAGATCTCCAAGAACCCACGCATCATCGGCACAGAATCAGCCCTGACGAAAGAGTTGGAGGAGTCAATGGTGAAGATGTTCAAATTGTCATAAACCTGGATGTAATCGTTTCTAGTCATGATCTGTCTTGCTCTCCACAGGGGAAGCTCAGGCAACTTGTGGTCCTGAAAGTTGAACGCGGCGTGATACCGAGGGTTCTGAAGATACATCTCAGTGAACTCTTTCATCAGCATCATTGCTGAGGTAGAGAATTTGCCGCTCTCATTGACATCATCATCCATTGTCATACCCAGAAGACCACATTGGTTCAAAAACCACGTTTTCTCACGATCAATCAAACGATGGCAAGCTTTCAACAGATCAGAGTGTTTGGACACCTCAGAGAGATGTTGCGGTCTTCCTCCAATCAAGTCATAGACCTGATGGGCCACTCTATCGTCAATCTTCTCCCCATAGAACCTCTGTCTAGACACTTTGAGTACTCTCACTGCTTCTTCTCTGTCGAAGTCGCGAACATTGATGACATCTAGCCTTGTGCCCAGTTTCTTCAATCTCTCATAGAGCCAGTAGTCATCAGAGTTGAATATAATTGTTACAAGACCCGCGCCACTCAATGCCTCGGCCTTCTGCTGCAACAACTCAACAAGCTTCCCACCTTCTTCATCATCCTTGATCAAATGGGCGTTGTTGATGATAAGAACAAGTGGCTTTCCGTACTTCTTTACTCTCTGCACTGCAACCTTTTCCAACTTGTTAAAAGCACGCTCAATGTCCAGAATGGCCGTGGTGTCTCTTGGGCCCCTGATGGAGAACAGCGAGCCAATGTAGTCCTCGTGGTACTCAAAGTTCAGCGCCTTTCCCAGTCTGATTCTAAATATCTCAGGGTCGGAGTGTGCATCAATGAAGGAACAGTTGAAAGAGTCCACTTTCTTCATCGAATTCAAGATCATGGAGGACTTGCCACAGCCTTTCTCACCAGCGACAAGAAAGTACCTTCCCATGATATCTCCCCTGATGATAGCATCCAGCAGCTCCTGATGCGGTCTCTCAATCCAGTCGCCCTCTCTTGACGTCGTTCTCTTGTGCATTGTCAGCTCGAATGCATCATCGCCTTTGTCAAAAGCATCGCTCATGTTGGAAATCACATGTAGGCCATAAAACTTGTGGTAGGAGAATCCTGCTGCAGCAAGGACGATAAGGGAGGCCAGCGTAATACTGGAGGTCTCAAGGCACTTGAATAGCAAGTTCATGAACCGGTCCCACCTTGTCTCATCATCAAAGTCATGTTCGAAGTGATCGTTGCTATTGCCCTGGTCGTTGCTGGCACCATCCTCATCCTTCTTCCCATCCCTCTCTTCCTTAGTACGCTTCATCTCATCCCTGGAATGCAAGAAGGCATCCTCAGATCTGGGTATCAGGATCTTGGGCCTTCTCGGATTGCTCTTCTTCTTCAGATCCCGCATCTTTTTATCATGCTCAAGCTCCTCGACAACCCCATCGATTGGGATCAGTGGGTTTAGCCACCGGACAGCTGTGTGGCTGAAAGGCCGCCTTATCAGCTTTGAAAACTGTTGCGGCTTGCGTATCAGTGCAATCATTGCCTGCTGTGGCGTCGTTTCAGGCCCGAGATGTTTTCACATTCAACAAAGCTTCTGGTGTGCCCCCTTTTGGTACGTTTTTTTCTCCTTCTGGACCCAGAACCTGCATCGGCAAGCATTTTCACCTAGTCAAGACTAGGAATGCTTGACTTAACTGATGTACGCTGAACTATTGATAGAACCGATCAGTGCCGGCTGATTAAAAGTTAAACAGCCTCTAATCATTTTTGTATACAGGTTATTCGTCGCCCGTGAGCAACTGGGGATATATCCTCAAGATACAAACTCAAAACTTGTCCGTTCAATCCAGATATCTCAATCTCAAGCTCTCAACATCAGCATAGAAGAACTTATACAAATAGAAGCCCGGAATGACAGTGACAGCATGCCATACAGCATGTGCATCTAGCTGGGTGGAAACTGAAAAGAAATCAAAGATCTCGAATGACATCCCAAACAACACGCTCAAAATCAATGCAATCGGAAGGGCAGCCAATTGCGTGTTTCCTGACTTGTAGTGCTGATATGATAGGAAAACCAGCAGTGAGTATTGAAGAATTGCGACGAACACATTAGCTTGCATGTTGTAGGTATATGACCAGTCCCACCATAGCCTGATGCAATGACCAACAAACATCAGTCCACAAAGAACCGACACCTTAGCCGTCTCAGAAGGCTTGATGTAGAGCTTGAACACTCTGATGCAAAGGTAATGAAATCCTGAGAGAACTGTGAGCCCTGCAAAGGTGTAGTCGAGGGTCTCGGTCCAGTTGAGGTCGCGGATATGAAAGATACTGGACCAGAACCATGCAAGAGTAGTGATTGCCGCGATGAAAGTGATGTTCCAATAGAGAATGGCCTCCCCACCACGTGCCTTCTGATACTTTTGGTAGGCTACCCGTGTGTTGATGTAGTGGGGCACGAGGTTGAGAACGGAGAAAACGGTGCTTGCAAGCTCTTGGGTTCCCAACAGTCGCACAAAGGGCCACTTACCGTGGAATTGCACAATCTCCTTCCCAGTTTCCTGCATGAACTCGAGAGTGAGTTGCTGACATTGGTAGTCACAATCGCTCCCACAGTCCCAGGCCAACAGCCTCAGCAGAGGCGACAACGGTTGAAAGGGAGGGGGCGGGGTTCCCGGGCAGGCAGCCACGCACTGCTTCAGACAGTCCTCGAAGAACGGATGCGTATCGCCAGGAGAGGCACACACAGAAGCGACAAGGGCCGTTAGTGGGAGCAGAAAAAACTGAGGACGCATCAATTGTTGGTCACGTTGTGGATGCGCTATTGAGCTGCTAATCTGGATCATATTTTTGTGTGTGCGTGGCAATTAATTTTCATGCGATGTTTGTGGAAGGAGAAATTCCGACCTAAAGGCGGGTTTTTATTTTATATAACTAACATTCATTCGTCTAAACAGTGGTTTACTATGCGTCTATAAATTCTTTAGAGTTTCTTCATCGGCAACAGCTCCATCCAAAGCATCGATTTCCAAAGGACTGAACATTTTGCCAAACCAAAAAGTCACAATCACGCTTAGAAGCAAAACCATGGGGAAGCCGATTGCAGCAATAGTGTTGACAATGCCCACCTCAGCTGTGGCACCAATCAAGGAGAAGGTCAAAAATAGCCACACTTTACGGCGGCGGATCTTGTCTAGCTTTTCATCGGTCTGCTCACTGAGCATGTATCTCACACGGTTGACAATGGCGTTGCCATGAAGGCCGCGGAAACCCATGATGAAGAACAAGCCTGCTAGAACCGCCTGTGGGATCAGGCCCAGACAAATCAGCAAAGGTCCACTCATCATACCAAACATCATGAGACCCTGAACAGTGTTGGTCACTCGTTGCTCGACAGTTCCCAGAACTTCACCATTTTTGTTTCTAACCAGCAGCGATTCGGTGTGCAATGGAGCTTGAGGAATCAATCCATTGGGACAAGGAACACCTAGGAGAGAGGTAATACCTGTGGTGATTCCAAGTAGTAGAAAGTCGTAGTGGAACGAGCCAGGTTTCTTCAGTTTGTACTTGGAGTCTTGCGCCATCAGTGCTGACACTGAGTGATCAAAGTAGAATAGAATAGTGAGGATGATCCCAAATGGGAGTGCCAAGAAAATGCGACCAACAGGCAGTCCTGTCACTTCGATCCAGTCAGGTCTTGAAGTCGGATGGTATGCTTTTGTCACAGACAGGGTCTCAAAGTGCACCTTACCAAAGAACCCACCAAAGTGAATCATTCCGGTGAAGAACACAACGCAGGCAGGCGTCGTGTAGTCAACAACAAACTGCCGCACCCAATGATTGAAGTACCTTGTCTGATTGAAGCAGTTTCCAAACATGCCAATCACACACATAACAATAGCAACGACACAACTTGCAAAGCCGCTAACTCCAGCATCTAAGTCATGAAACTGTTTTCCCAGGATCTCGATACCCTTCTGCACATAAACCACACTGATGAACATGCCAAAGATGTCACATGGGAAGCAAGTGACAAACTTCAAAAGTGTCACAAGGTTCAGTGCCGCGACAATGATGTGACAGATCATGGCCCAGATTCCCACCCAGAACATGAAAGGGAAGAACTTGAGTCCATGGGGCGTCACAATCTCATAGACGGTGTAGTTGAAGATAGCAATCGGGCCCGTAACGCCCACAATGGTCAAGGGTTGACCAGAAAAGACACCAAAAATGACACCAGCGAGGCCAGATGACAAAAGAACCTCATTAACACCGTATGAGTTGTCCGTGCGGTCGAACATGACCTGGGCGAAGGCAAGCGCAGGGAAGATGTTGGTGACAAAGGTCAAGATCGTGGCGGGAACAACACGGTAGTTCCACGCATCGGTCCAGTCTGAGACGTAGAATGGAAGCCTGTCCAGAATATCGTGGAGGATTCCTTGGAACGGGGGCCTTAAACGAGCTTGAAACATCTGTGAGTGCAGGCAGCAAGGAGACCGGTCCCCTTGCTAATGGGGGTGCAAGGCTGATAGGTCCAAAAAAAAAAAACTAAGGCCCGATGCACTTGCAGCAACAAACAGCACAGCCACGGCAGGTGGGGCCGAGGGACATTTCCGAGGGTTTAGTCACGTGACTGTACACTTGCTCACTTTTTTTTGTGTGATAGAGTGGGATGTGTTTCCGATCGCTGTGTTAAAACTAGTCAAGGGCACCCAACATAATATCTTTTTTGCTGCCCAATCAGGATGTTGCTCACTGGCCTGCGACTCGCTTCGCGTCGATTAGTGATGCGACCACCCTCTGCCCGCCTACTTGTGCGGAACGTTTCGCAGAAGCTTTCCCCCCACGATTCCAAAGCATCAGGGATGGGTGATATCAAAAGACTATTTGAACTGGCCAAGCCGGAAACGAAACCCATGGTTGGGGCCGTTGGCCTGCTGGCTGTCACATCGGCAATATCCATGTCTGTGCCAATGGTTATCGGCAAATTCCTTGACTCTGGTAACGAATCACTGGAGGAGGCAACCATTTTTGGGCTTTCTATGCCCCAATTCTTTGGTGCCATTGGTGCTGTCTTTGTTGTTGGTGCTGTCTGTAATGCGGGAAGAGTGATTATTCTGAGAACAGTGGGCGAGAAGCTCGTGGCTAGACTTAGAACGAGAACCCTCAAGGCATCACTGGAGCAGGACGCTGCATTTTTGGACAACAATCGTGTCGGTGATTTGATCTCCAGATTGTCATCGGATGCATCGATAGTTTCCAAGTCTGTGACCCAGAACATTAGTGACGGTATTCGGGCGTTGCTCAGTGGTAGCGTGGGTATTACTATGATGTCGCTGGTGAGTTGGAAGCTTACCGCAACAATGCTGCTTTTGGGACCACCATTGGGTGCCATGGCCTTTGTCTATGGAAAAAGAATCAGAAACTTGTCCAGAGATCTCCAGACTTCGATTGGTGATCTGACAAAAGTTGCCGAGGAGCAGTTGAATGCAACTAGAACTATTCAGGCATACGCGGGTGAGAAGCTCGAAGTTGGCAAGTACTCCACCAACGTGAGAAATGTTTTCAAGATTGGAGTCAAGGAGGCCACCACGTCGGGCATCTTCTTTGGGACAACCTCGCTGATTGCAAATATTGGCTTGATTACACTTCTCGGAATTGGCTCCAACATGATCCGAAATGGATCCCTTACCGTTGGTGAACTATCGTCCTTCATGATGTACGCCGTCTACACGGGATCCTCAATGTTTGGTCTTTCCAACTTTTACTCTGAGATCATGAAGGGTGCTGGAGCCGCCTCCAGAATCTTTGAACTTAATGACAGAAAACCAGCGATTCCGCCTACACTCGGCATCAAACCAGCAACTACGGACTTGCAATCCACGATCGAGTTCCATGACATTTCATTCCATTACCCAACCCGGCCAAACATTGAGATCTTCAACAAGTTGAACTTCGAAATTAAGCAAGGTGAACATATCTGCATCGTGGGTCCCTCTGGTTCTGGAAAGTCCACCATAACATCTCTGCTTTTGAGATTCTACGATCCAGTTTCTGGCTCCATTAGGATCAATGGCAAGGACATCACCTCTTTCAACTTGAGATCGTTCCGGTCCCAGGTTGGCTATGTTCAACAGGAGCCGCCTTTATTCCCAGGAACGATCAAGGAGAATATCACGTATTCTATTCCAAACAACCCAACAGAGGCTCAGGTTCAAGCCGCGTTGGACAAGGCCAATGTCACGCCGTTCTTGTCTGAGTTCCCTGATGGTTTGGAAACGGCCGTTGGTCCTAGGGGAACCCAACTCTCTGGTGGCCAGAGACAAAGGATTGCACTCGCACGTGCGTTGCTACTGAATCCACCTCTGTTGATTCTGGACGAAAGTACGTCTGCCTTGGATTCCAAATCCGAGAAGATTATAGCTGAGACCCTTGCCAAGAGAAGTGATAATGGCCAAACGACCATCTCCATTGCACACAGGGTTTCCACAATCAAGCACAGCTCGAGAGTCATTGTTCTCGGCAAGGAGGGCGGAGTCGTGGAGACGGGCGTGTTTGAGAAGCTGAAGGCCAACCCACACTCTGAATTGAACTCGCTGCTGGCCAAGAATGAGAGCGGTGAGGTGCCATTTGTTGATAAGCTTGAAGAGATTCAAACGGAGGAGGAGATTCTTGAAGAGCTTGACGCTGATATTCAGGAGAAAGTTCAGAAGGACCTCTCTTTGAACAAGTGATGCCACATGTAAATAGATAGATATGAGATAATGAATGTATAAACCAACCACACTAGAGGTAGTGTGGCACATAAATCCGAGGGTCCCGGAACCAAAAATTTCGCCTCAAGATTGGGGGAAAAAGGCTAGCATGAACACTTCCATTTAACAACAGAGTGACTCTAGGAGGCCATGTCCAGCAAGAAGAAGAGCGTTTCGTTTACAGACTCCATTGTGACCGCTAACGCTAAGCCACACACCCCGGAGCTGTATCGCGTACAGCTGACGCCAATGCTGTTGCCGCTGCATCTGTTGGTCCAGTATTGGTACACGTTCCACTACGCCAACATTGGAGGAGACCTGGCCGGAACACTTGCTACGGGTCTCTATGGGCTTATAGTGACACAGCTGGTGTATGGGCCACTGTTTCTGTCCGCGCTGGTCAACTCCAAGGGGAAAAGAGTGCGGGTGGAATACCAGTACCTGGTGTTTGGCATTCTCGGCTCGCTGGCGGCGGTGCCAATTCTCTTTGTGGCTGTGATGCTGTTCGGTGCGCCCTTCAGCACTGTGTGGGAGAATTCTATGCTTGCAGCACATGCTGCTGCGGTGCTGTACCCAGCAGTTGTGCTGCTTGCCAAACTTGGCGTCAACAGCATCAGCCTGAAGGCAGCTGCCGTTGTTGCTGTCGGCGCCTGGCTCGGTGCTATTGCGATTCCGCTTGACTGGGACAGACCGTGGCAAGTGTGGCCGCTGCCTATTGTTGGGGGTGCCTATTTGGGTGGTGCTGCTGCGTATTTGGGGGCTTGGCTGTATTGAATGGAGGGTGCACGAGACACAGAGAGCGGGAGATAGAGATAGAGAGAAGAGGGACAATGCCAATTGGTTGCTGAGGGTCCCCCGCCCCCCTAACCGGATTAAAACGAGGAACAATGTGAGTTGTACAGTTGTTATCAAAGCTGTAGCCAAGATCACATTGACGACTGAATGGAGTCGTCAGTGGAACGAATATGGCAATTCCAAGTTGCAAGGGGGAGGGGGCACTTTGAGCACTGTGATGTGATACATGACTTTTAGAAGTGACGTGCCTGACATCGTGGTTGGGCATTTTGATGAAACGTTTCAGTTTTGCTTTGAGTTGTAAGGGGG